>ML781970.1:492834-504047 GCA_009831015.1 Picea engelmannii | reverse complement strand
TTACATGCGTAACTTTTATTTATTTACAATTTGTTTATAATATATATATTTTCATTTTTCTATTTATAAGCATGCATTCATCATTGTAGTTTATCATTATCCATCATTTGAATTTACCATTAATATATATATATATATATATAGGATAATGAGAGATTAGGGTGATGGCAAACATGTATATGGGAAAAGTAATTATATTATATAAAAGAATAATGAGGAATTACGGGGAGGGATGGTGATTTAGTAATGTGAACTGGACATGTAAAAGGGAGATGACTACTGGAAGATTAATGTGATGGAGGATAGTTTAATAAAGTAGACATGGATAATGAGAGGATAATGGTTTGAGTTTTTTTTTTGTTTTTTTTTTTTTGAAATTTTCATTTGTTAAGGTCACACTAAATCCCCCCCCCCTTTTTTTTCTAGAAAAGTCTTAGGCTTAGGGCTTAGTTTCTTAGCTAGGCGACGATTGGTTAGGGGAATTGCTTAAGGTTTTATTCAGGTGCTGAAGACTTAGGGTTATTTAGGCTGACCCTTTCTCCACAATAATGCGACGTGCCCTTCAGGATGCACTATGTGCTCCAAGGGTGCCACTCACCTCTGGAATTTCTTTTGGGCGACGTGCTCTTCAGGACGCACCATGTGCTCCAAGGGTGCCACTCACCAACTAAGTTTCTTTTGTGCGACGTGCCCTTCAGGATGTACCATGTGCTCCAAGGGTGCCACTCGCTGACTGGACTGATTGGTAGACCTCTATAACCCCTGGAGTCAACACTCCGCTAGGTGAACTTGTAGGAGACTAAGGGTTCTAAGGAATAAGGCCCCCGCCTTATTGTGCGCCCCTTAGAATCATCGTGAGCGGCTTTCGCAGTCGGCCCTCACGACATCGTGGGTCCTCTCGAACTAGGCAATCGTTAACCTACAGTTCGAGCCACGACGAGAGTGCTAGCAGGCGGTGGCAGGGCTGCTGTCCACCCCTCTCCCTCAACCTCTCTGCAAATCGTGTGTGGCCCCTTTACTCCATATGTGAGTCTGGTCGGCAAGCTATCGTCATCCTGCATCACAATAATCATGTCAGAAATGTCAACAACAAATCATCAAATCAAATGAAATATCATAGTAAACATATCACCCAAAAGCACACTCCCTGACTCAGTCTGGAGTCCAAGGGGGTTCTACCGATGCCTCTGCATCCTCAAGGTCAAAAACCCTGCACATTCAATAAAACTGAGTCAATAGCACCTGTCTACATCATATAGTAACACATCATGTCATCTGTCAATCACATCATAATCAAGTATAAATGGTCTAACATCATAAAATTCCAGATCACTTGCGAGCAAGTGTCCTCAAATAATAAGTGTTCTCAGTGTGCCAGAGCGGGATGTTATAGTTTTGTCCAATAAAACCCTCGACCTCTTTGTACCAATCATTGTCACACTGTAAAGTTAGAATCTTTTCAGGTAGATTCGTCTGAAGAGGTAGCACCGAAAAGATGCATGGTCTCTGAATCAATGCATCTGCCACATGGTTCACTGTTCCTTTTATGTAAGTAATCTTGAAATCGTACTCGCTAAGCAATTCCGACCAATGACGTTGTCGCACATTCAGGTCACTTTGCGTAAAGATGTGTTGTAGTCCACAGTGGTCCGTTTTTAGTTCAAACTTTCATGCAAAAAGGTAGTGTCTCCAAACCTTAAAGGCATAAATGATGGATAACAACTCCAAGTCATGCGTCATGTAGTTCTTCTCATGCCTTCTCAGTTTCCTCAAGATGTAAGCGATCGCTTGTCCGTTTTGCATCAAGACTCCACCTAAGCCTTCCTTGGATGCATTAGTGCATACCAAGAAGTCCATGTCCATGTCAGGAACCTTTAGTATTGGTGTTGTTGTCAACAGCTCCTTGAGCCTCCAAAATGATTCCACGCATTTCTCGGTCCAAAAAAACTTCTTGTTCTTCTTCTACAATTTCATGATCTGATTTGCTATCTTCGAAAATCCCTCGAAAAACCGTCGATAGTATCCTACTAAACCCATGAAGATACAAAATTTTGGGACATTCGTTGGCGCAGGCCATTCCATAATAGCCTTGACCTTTGTTGGATCCACGATGATACCTTCACCAGAGATGACATGCCCTAAGTAGTGAATCTTCGATTGATAAAATGACCATTTGGACAACTTTCCATACAATTTGTTCTCTAGTAGACACTGTAGTACCAAGCGCAAGTGCTCTTCCTGCTCCTCTGTCATCCGAGAGTAAATCAAAATATCATCAATGAATACTTGGACAAACTTGTCTAAGTACTCCCAGAACACCCCGTTCATCAAACTCATAAATACCCCTCGGGAATTTGTCAGTCCAAACGGTAAAATAGTAAACTCGTAATGTCCAAACCTCATCTTAAAGGCGATATTAGGGACATCATATTTCTTAATACGTAACTGGTGGTATCCTGATCGCAAGTTGATCTTTGAGAACACCGTCGCGCCCTTCATTTGATCAAATAGATCATCAATCCTTGACAATGGATACTGATTCTTGATCATTGCCTTGTTCAACTTACAGGAGTCAATGTAGAGCCTCCATGACCCATCCTTCTTTTTTATGAAAATAACAGGCACACCCCATGGTGACACAGTTAGACGTATTAGTCCAAGGTCCAACAATTCCTTCAACTGCATTCTCAACTCCTGTAACTCCAGGGTTGACATTCGATAAGGCGTTCTAGATATCGGTTCAGTTCCCAGTTTTAGGTCTATAGTAAACTCCAATTCCCTCTCCAGCAACATCCCAGGTAACTCCTCTGGAAATACGTCTGCAAACTCTCTCACTACCGGAAGGTGTTCTAGACCTTCTGCTACTCCCTTCTTGTTTAATGCAAGGATTTCATAAAGCTTGCACCCCTTGCAAATGATCTTTCATAGTTGAAAGGAAGAGATGAAGCTTAGGGAAACTCCCTGGTTCCATCCTACAATCACGTGTCTCTGTCCCTCGTCATCGACCAAGCTCAACGGTTTCGTCTTATAGTTGAGTATCTCCTCATGTGATTCCAACCTAATCAAAGATGTAGTGAAGTGTCTCCCCCACCAAACCAATTCATTATGGCTTTCCCAAACGAGCCTTGCACTAGTAGACTGACCACCCTACTATAGATAGTGAGTATAGATAGTGAGTTCCTTTCCGCTCACACAATTTTCATTTCTGATTTGGGCTTGTCGCTCACACAAATGAAAAGATGTTATTCGTTAGGCACTCCAATAGTCTAGTATAGTAGGGAGAGGGAGAAGAGGGAGAAAATCAGAGGGAAAATAAAGAGGGCCTTTAGGCACGATCCATAAGGGCCTTTAGGCACTCCGATAGGGAGAGGGCGGAGAGGGTTGTAGGCACTCAACCGACCATACATATGGGATAACATATGTAAGGGAAAAACACTCTTCTGACCGATAGGGAGGGAGAAGGGAAGGGGAAGGTTATCCCTTTCCCTAAGATCCTAAGATAGTGATGTACATGTTAGCCCTTGTGACAAACTCTCACAGGTTAAGGATACATCCCATAACCTTTCCTCCAACCTTTTGTTTGGCTCTCGAGGCCATCTCTATGAAGCTAAACTCATCCTGTTCGACTGCCTTTACCTTAATCCTTTTTAGCACTGCACCAGAAATGAAACTCTCGGTAGCACCGGGATCTACCAAAATCCTAAGGGTCTAGTCAGTGACGATACCTGTCGTCTTGAGCATAGTCGACTGATGCTCTTCCTGGTAGTTATTCACCACTGCATGAATCCAATGGGCCTTTCCCAAATCTCCCACAGTAGTGGGTCTAGCTGATCCAAATGCTCTAGTCCTCTCCATAGGGAAGTCATGATAGTAGTGTGTCTCCCCACACGTCCAACAATCCTTCTTCGGCCCAGTGGTCCTGGTACCTGAAGTAGAAGATGATGGCCCGCCGGTCTAGAATCCTAGTTTGTTCTGTTGAACAGGCATAAACTGTTGTTGCTGCGGGCGAAGTTGTTGCTGATTTTTTTGTCCCCGATAAGGTGTCTGCTAATGAGGCGTTGGTTGCTAAGGTGTAGTGAAAGTGGATCCGCTCTGAAAGCCATGATATCCCAACGTATGTCTGGCTGGTGTTAGATGTTGTTGTGCACCAGTTGACACCTACCCTGCTGGTCTCGCTGGAGTCCTGCTCTGACCCCCGCTGATAAGCTCCTCCTCTGCTATGAGGGCCTTTTAGATGACATCATGCAAGGTTTGAGGCATATTTATCCTAACCTTTGCACGTAAGCTACCATTAAGGCTGAACACTAACCTGTTGATCTTAAGTTTCTCCATGTTAAGATGCAGAGCATACCGGAGCAGCTCCATAAAATGGGCATCGTACTCGGGCACCATACAACAGACCTCTCCTAAGGCGTTGAAATCATTGAGTTGATGCTCAATGAATTCATCTGATAGGTACCTTTCTTGAAACCATTTCTTGAATAGTTCCCATGACATGTCTTCGACAACCATGATCAATTGCGGTAGGAGCGTTTTCCACCATAGAAGAGTGCTCCCCTTCAGTTGAAATACCACCATGCAGACCTTCATGTTGGAGGTATAGTCGCGAAGTGTAAGGCACATCGCCATATTCTCCAACCATGCCTCGGTGGCAGTGCCGCCTAGGGCACCAAAGAACTCGAGAAATTTGACCTTCTCGAGTTCATGGTGAATGCTGCTAGTACCAACCAGAGCGTGTGGTGGACCCTCAGGGGGTGCCAGCGCCCTGGCCTCATCTCTGTCCAAATGGTTGATCAGTGCCTCAGACCACATCACCAACTACTATCTGCTCCTACCCGACAACCTATTCGTCTCCCCGGGGGTTAGACCCCTCAAGCATGGATGCTACTAGAGGCATCGTGCCTCCAACCCTAGCACCTGTCGTCTACCTCCGCGGCGTCCTCTAACCATGATTACCTGCATGAATACAAGTCAAATTAATTATCAACATCATAATCAAATCACATCAACGAAATCCGTAGTGATCCCAAGTCGCAGGTTGAACCCGCTTTGATACCATATGTAACGACCCCATCGTTACGACAAGCGAAGCAATTTTTTTTTAGTTTTTAGGAGTTAAGAGGAAAGAAGGCGATGATGACAACATTTTAACCACACCACTGATGACAAACGCAAACACGTATTCCAAGCAACAGGTTACTATGACACCACACACAGACACAAAGACAACTGGCAAGCATGCACAGAAAAACAATGAGGATAACTACCTTCCCAACGCAACACGACCATGCCTACAAGCTAAGGGAAAACATCGCCATCCTGACATCACAGCCTAGATGAACAAGGACTAGAACCTCAAGGTGCATGGACCTAATGCCTGAAGGCGTTGGGCCCTTGAAACAAGAGAAACTTGCGTGCTCGAAAACACTCACACAAAAGCACCTACTCCGACCAAGATCTCATTCGTCGCTATCCCCTAGGGCACTCCATGATCCCCTCATCAGGAATCATGTCGTTCCCAGGTGATAGATGCGTAAATAACCTTGGCGCAACGCATCCTATCTGGACCAAGGAATCTAGATAAAACCAATGCGCTACAAACCGAATACTAAGAGGAAAAACACACCCATACCCCAACAATAGGTCAATGAAGCACCAGAGGATGAAGACCAGGGATGATACAAGACAATATCTGACATCGTCCATGACCCAACCAATCACCCAGTCTAAACTAGTCAATGATTACAATCTATTTTAACAAGGGTTCCATTCTGAACGAGCACGTCAATTTCATTTAGTCATTAATGCACCCGCTAATTTAATGTGAATACAATCCATCTAGAAAGTCTAAGTAATTATTACTGGTACCATAATTATAAATACAACTAACCTCAATTATAAGAAAGTTTAAAATTGGCAATCTAGTTCGTACTCACCAGTCTAATTTTAATCATTATTACAACCTAAATGGACCATGCTATAATAATCCAAAATCTCCATCCAACTAGCCATTAACTTAAATGACAGTATTAACAATCTTAATGTAGAATGCTACTTTTATAACACTGATGAACAGTTAAATCTCAGCATGTAGTCTAGTTATATTGACCGAACTAACAATACTAGTTGTCTATTAAAATTAGAAGGAAACTACTAACTATTAGCAGTGCTGGAGCAATTTAGTGAGGAAATTAACATATAGGTTACTTAACAATTAATATAGAAATAACAAGGCAATAACATGACCATTATCATAACATTTGATATAGCAATAACAAGGTAGTCATAACAAGTAATATAGCAACAACAAGGCATTTAACGTGTTAGTTAACATGCAATTGATATATCAGTAACAAGGCAATTCATATGACTGTTAACACAACAATTAATAGCGCATTAACAAGGTAGTCATAACAAGTAATATAGCAATAACCAGGCATTTAAGGTGTTAGTTAACATTTATTTCGCGGTGGCATTTAATCAAAAGAAAGAATCTGCTGGCCATTTACATTGCTGTAACAATTGTTCTGGCGATTAATATGACAATTACCTAACAATTAATCTTACATTAACAAGGCATTTACCTATCTGTTAATCATTTTATTCACTATGGAAAAAGTCCAGGCAGTTAATGGACCCAAGACAACGTTGTAGCAATAACAACAAAAATGCAATACACAGTTGGTGGAAAATCGTGCCCATTCAATGGCAGAAATACTCCAAATTTAAAAGGAAAACGTGGTCAGTCCAGCAAGTCAGTTTATGAATTAAAAGGCTAAAAATGTGGGCAAATTCAACAACAACTTAGTCAATTTTTAAATATCAACCGTGGTCATTCTAGCAAGTTAGGTTATGAATTAAATGGAGAAAAACGTGGGCGAATTCAACAACCACTCCACAAACGTTTTTAAGAAGAAAACGTGGGCGTTTTAAACAGCCACTCAGGCAAATGTTTTGGAGTAAAATCGTGGGCATTTTAACACCCACTCCGGCAATGTTAAGGAGCAAAATCGTGGGTGTTTTAAACAACCACTCAGGAAAATTTTCTGGAGCAATTCGTGGGTACTCAAGTCGTGGTAGCAGTAAGGAAAGAAATATGTGATAGTCAATCATGGCAATAGAATCGGTGGTAATAAGCTCTGGAATTAAAATCGTGGTAAAACAATCTGGTAACAGTAAAGAATTAGAATCCATGTGACAATCCAAGTCGTGGGGATAAAACCGGTGTAATAAAATCATGGATATGTAACCATGGCAATAATATGGAAATAGAAATCTGTGACAGACCAGTGGTGGGAATAAAATCTGAGTATTAAATTTGTGGTGATTAAAATCGTGATAACATCAAGAAACGTAGACAATGATAAACGTTTTCATTCGTCTGGTATACCAATACAAAATGCAGACATGAATCAATTTTTTTTTCCATTGCCCGAATACCCATTCAAAATGAAGACATGAATCAATTCATTTTTTTCATTGCTAGCATACCAATACAAAATACAGACATGAATCACTTTGTTTTTCCATTGCCAGAATACCAATACAAAATGTAGACATGAATCAATCCGTGTTTCCATTGCCATAATACCAATACAAAATGCATACATGAATCAATTCGTTTTTCCATTGCCAGAATACCAATACAAAATGAAGACATGAATCAATTCATTTTTCCATTGCCAGAATAACAATACAAAATGTAGACAACATTAATAGAACCGAAAGGATCAAATCATCCAAGGACAACAATGGAGGTATACGATTGATAGGTCATCCTTTGCTCATCATCCTTGCACAGAAAGGTAGGGCGTTGAGATCCATAGGTCTATTAACGCCAAAGGGACAACCATAGATCAGGCTCCTGGCCGATTGCCCAAACGAGGACGGATGAGCTAGGGATGATAGGCAAAACCACCACAATGGTCAAAATCAAACACCACAAGGAGGTCAAGACATGTGGGGAAACGAAGGCCATGGGAGTCAATCAATCATCGAGCTAGGTTATGAAATAAATTCAGTCATCAATCTAGACAATCAGTTTACTTACTCCATTAAACATGCAGTTCCAAGCATAAATCCTACAACAATCTACCATACAAAAATGAAGAGAGCGTATCGTTGCCTCATCACCCGTTTTGAGTGACGTTACATGCGCTCTGTGCAACTCTTGCTTGTCGACCGACGAGACTTCACCGGTACCTCCCAACCAATGCTAGGGGTACTCTTATTCCCCCTTAGCCCCCCAAGCCACAAAGGGGCCACACACACTATCCAAAGATTCAACTAGCTCCCAGCTCACCTCGCAAGGCCGAGCTACCACTCCTCACTGAGATGAGTACCCCAACTCCCACAAGCTAAGTCAGTCAAGTAGATATTTATGCAGCATAACTTTATGCAAACAGAAGAGATTCATCATCCTTCTCCTCCCTCCCTTATATATAATTTCCAAGTCCTTTACCTTCCCAAAATCCAATTTAATTTAATGTTTAATAAATTAAATCCCAAAAATCCTCCCCGTACAAGTGTCACCCATCCACTTCATTCCTCCATAAATTAATTCCTTTAATTAATTAATTACCCCTATTTCCCTCACCCACCTAGAGTCACTCCTAGAATCGCTCCTAGGTGTCTCCAAAATCCCTTACAGGTTTTAATGACTTTCCCGATTATTAATTTGCTAGTTCAGTTTAAAATTAGAAAGCTCTTAAATACTAAATTCCTTACTAAGTTTGACTTTCTCCTTTTCCCCTTATGTTTCATTTTTCTTTTTATGTTTCCCTCTTTTCCTAGTTTCCTAAATATTTTAGATTTCCCTCTTTCCCCTTTTCATTTAGAACTCAAATTGGTAGGTGTAGAAATTAACCCTTTTCCCTTTTTAATTAATAAATTTTAAATTATTGTAAAATAATCAAACAATTATTTCCCTTTTTAAATTTTATCCTAACAGATTTTTATGAATCAATTAAATTGCTTACTCCCTTCTTGTTACAAGATTTAAGGAAGATTATATTTATTATTTATTTATTTTTTATTTTATACATACATACATACATACATACATACATACATACATACATACATACATACATACATACATACATACATACATACATACATATATATATTAAATAAGTAGATAAAATTTTACCACTAGCATAATTTAGACCTAGACCTTAAATTTTCATGTTGGGAGACATTTTATTAGGGAAATTGTTTTTAAAAATTCGTATCACGTTATTTGTCCTAAGGCCATCTAGGTTCATTCATTTATTATTAACAACACGACATGCCCTTCAGGACACATTAGGTGCTCCAAGGGTGCCACTCACCTCAATTTTCCCTCGCGCGACGTACCCTCCAGGACGCACTACATGCTCCAAGGGTGCCACTCGCCTCTTTCCATTTTTCTTTCGTGACATGCCCTTCAGGATGCACCACATGCTCCAAGGGTGCCACTCGCCTCTTTCTATTTTTCTTGTGCGACATGCCCTTCAGGACGCACCACATGCTCCAAGGGTGCCACTCACCTCTTGACTGACTTGGTAGACATCAAAAACCCCTAGAGTCAATACTCCACCAATAGAGTGAACTTGTGGGAGACTAAGGGCCTCTAAGGAATAAGGCCCCTGCCTTATTGCGAGCCCCTTAGAATCATCGTGAGAGATTGTCACAGTCTGCCCTCACGGCATCTTGGGTCCTCGCAAACTAGGTAAAGGCTAACCTACAGTTCGAGCCACGAGAAGAGTGCTAGTAGGTTGTGGTAGTGATACTGTCCACACCTCTCCCTCAACATATTTGGTATTCGTGTGTGACCCCTCTACTCCACATGTGAGTATGGTCGGAAAGCTATTTTCAGCCTGCATCATCAACGAATCATGTCAGAAATATATCCATAATCATATCATCTATTTTGATGCACTAATATCACAATAAAACAATCAAACCCCAATGGTACACTCCCCGACTCGATCAAAAGTCCAATGGGTTCTGTTGATGCCTCTGCATCCTTGAGGTCCAAAATCCTGCACACTTAGTAAAATTGAGTCAATAGCACCTGTCTATGTCAATGCAATAAAACAACATGTCACCAACCCATAACGCCTCATAATCAAAATCAATGTTTTAATAGCATAAAATCCGGATCACTTGCGAGCAAGTGTCCTCAAAGAATAAGTTCGCTCAGTGCGCAAGAGCGAGAAGTTACATACACCCCTTCTTGGTATCAACTTTGTCCTGAAGTTTCACAGTATAAATGCAGAAATAAAGTGTATCACAGTATCATAAGCCTATCTATCAAACAAAAATGGAAATTGCTAGCGCATATCATATGCATCCTCCCAAGTCCCCAAGTGCAGACTATAGTTGTCCCACTGGACCTTGACCTACTATATCGTTCGATGTCGTAGCTGTCGAATGCGGTGATCCAGGATGCGGATCGGCTTAGCCATGAGCGCCCCCTCGTTCGATACTTGGAAGGAACTCATGTCAATAACATGTGTAGGATCACTAATATAATGTCTCAAAACAGATACATGGAAAACATCGTGCATACGCCTCAAGGAATCAAGCAAGGCTAGTCGATAGGCCACAGACCCCTTTCTCTCCACAATCTCGAAGGGTCCTATGAACCTAGGAGAGAGTTTAGCTCCATTTCCAAACTTGATCGAACTCTTATGCGGTTTAACCCGTAAGAAGACTCGATCACCAACCTCGTAACTATGGTCGACATGGTGCGCATTGACATAACTCTTCTTTCGATCCTGCGCTTCTTTAATCTTTTGTCTTATTGTTTTCATTTTCTCTTCCATTTCTTGGATCGCTTCTGGTCCCACCAGGACCCTATCCTCAAGTGGATCCCAACTCAAAGGCGTCCGACACGGTCGCCTGTAAAGGAACTCGAAAGGCACCATCTTAATGGTTATTTGGTAACTGTTGTTATAAGAGAATTCCACCAGTGGTAAGAATTCCTCCCAACACTTTTGTTGGTCCATCAAGTACATGCGCAACATGTCCTCCAAGGTCTAGTTTGTTCGTTCGGTCTGCCTGTCAGTCTCTGGGTGATACGCAATACTAAATTTAAGTTGGGTTCCCAAGGCCTCTTGGAAACTCATCCAAAATCGTCCAGTAAACACCGATCCTCGATTGGATATAATCCTCTTAGGCACGCCATGCAGCCTCACAATCTCACTGATGAAAACTCTAGCTATGTT
>ML781970.1:479127-489495 GCA_009831015.1 Picea engelmannii | reverse complement strand
ATCAGAATCCTAACCTTTGCACGTAAGCTTCCATTAAGGCCGAACACGAACCTATTGACCAAAAGTTTCTCCATGTTAAGATGCGGAGCATACCAGAGCAACTCCATAAAATGAGCCTCATACTCAGGCATCGTATGACCGCCCTCTCCTAAGGCGTTGAACTCATTGAGCTGACGCTCAATGAATTCCTCTGATAGGTACCTCTCTCAAAACTGTTCCCATGACATGTCTTCGACATCCATGATCAATTGCGGTAGGAGCGTCTTCTACCATAGAAGAGTGCTCCCCTTCAGTTGAAAGACAACCATGCAAACCTTCATGTTGGAGGTATAGTTGCGAAATGTAAAGCGCATCGCCATATTCTTCAACCATGCCTCGGCGACAACGCCACCTGGGGCACCAAATAACTCGAGAAATTTGACCTTCTTGAGCTCATGGTGAATGCTGTCAGTACCAACCAGAGCGTGTGGTGGACCCTCAAGGGGTGTTAGTGCCCTGACATCATCTCTATCCAAACGACTGATCAGTGCCTCAGACATGCATTGAAAAGATATCATCATTCCGACAACATCACCAACTACTATCTTCTCCTTCCCGACAACCTGTTCGTCTCCCCGGGGGTTAGACCCCTCAGGCATGGATGCTACTAGATTCGTCGTGCTTCCTCCCCTAGCACCTGTCATCTACCTCCGCGGCATCCTCTAACCATGATTACCTGCACGAATACAAGTCAACTTAATTAGCAACATCATAATCAAATCACATCAACAAAATTCGTAGCGAACCCAAGTCCCAGGTTGAACCCGCTCTGAAACCATATGTAACAACCCCCATTGTTATGACAAGCGAAGCAATTTATTTTTTATTTTTTTTTATTTTTTTCAGTTTTCAGGAGTTAAGAGGCAAGAAGGCGATGATGACAACATTTTAACCACACCACTGATGACAAACAAAAACAGGTAGTCCAGGCAACAGGTTACTATGACACCACACACAGGCACAAAGACAATTGGCAAACATGCGCAGAAAAACAACGAGGATGACTACCCGCCCGACACAACACGGCCACGCCTACAAGCTAAGGGAAAACATCGCCATCCCAACATCACGGCCTAGACGAACAAGGACTAGAACCTCAAGGTGCGTGGACCTAACGCCTGAAGGCATTCAACCCTTGCACCAAGAGCAACTTGCGCGCTCGACAACACTCACACAAAAGCTCCTACTCCGACCAAGATCTCATTTTTTGTTATCCCCCAGGGTGCGCCATGATCCCCTCATCAAGAATCATGTCATTCCCAGGTGATAGATGCGTCAATAACCTTGGTTCAACGCATCCTATCTGGACCAAGGAATCTAGATAAAACCGACGTGCTAGAAACCGAATGCTAAGAGGAAAACCACACCCATACCCCAACAACAGGTCGATGAAGCACCAGAGGATGAAGACCAAGGATGATGCAAGACAATATCTAACATCGTCCATGACCCAACCAATCACCCAGTCTAAACTAGTCAATGATTACAATCTATTTTAACAAGGGTTCCATTATGAACTGGCACGTCAATTGCAATTAGTCATTAATGCACCCGCTAATTTAATGTGAATACAATCCATCTAGCAAGTCTAAGTAATCATTACTAGTACCATAATTATAAATACAACTAACCTCAATTATAAGAAAGTTTAAAATTGGCAATCTAGTTCGTTCTCACCAATCTAATTTTCATCATTATTACAACCTAAATGGACCATGCTATAATAATCCAAAATCTCCATCCAACTAGCCATTAACTTAAATGACAGTATTAACAATCTTAATGTAGAATGCTACTTTTATAACACTGCTGAACAGTTAAATCTCAGCATGTAGTCTAGTTATATTGACCGAACTAACAATACTCGTTGTCTATTAAAATTAGAAGGAAACTACTAACTATTAGCAGTGCTGGAGCAATTTAGTGAGGAAATTAACATAACGATTACTTAACAATTAATATAGAAATAACAAGGCAATTACATGACCATTATCATAACATTTGATATAGCAATAACAAGGTAGTCATAACAAGTAATATAGCAACAACAAGGTATTTAACGTGTTAGTTAACATGCAATTGATATATCAGTAACAAGGCAATTCATATGACTGTTAACACAACAATTAATAGCGCATTAACAAGGTAGTTTACATCACTGTTGTCATAACAAGTAATATAGCAATAACCAGGCATTTAAGGTGTTAGTTAACATTTATTTCGCTGTGGCATTTAATCAAAAGAAAGAATCTGTTGGCCATTTACATTGTTGTAACAATTGTTCTGGCGATTAATATGACAATTACCTAACAATTAATCTTACATTAACAAAGCATTTACCTATCTGTTAACCATTTTATTCATTGTGGAGAAAGTCCAGGCAGTTAATGGACCCAAGACAACGTTGTAACAATAACAACAAAAATGCAATACATAGTTGGTGGAAAATCATGCCCATTCAATGGTAGAAATACTCCAAATTTAAAAGGAAAACGTGGTCAGTCCAACAAGTCAGTTTATGAATTAAAAGGCTAAAAATGTGGGCAACTTCTTCAACAACTTAGTCAATTTTTAAATATCAACCGTTGTCATTCTAGCAAGTTAGGTTATGAATTAAATGGAGAAAAACGTGGGCGAATTCAACAACCACTCCACAAACGTTGTTAAGCAGAAATCATGGGCGTTTTAAACAACCACTCAGGCAAATGTTTTGGAGTAAAATCATGGGCGTTTTAACACCCACTACGACAACGTTATGGAGAAAAATCGTGGGCATTTTAAACAACCACTCAATAAAACGTTCTGGAGCAATTCGTGGGAAGTCAAGTCGTGGTAATAGTAAGGAATGAAATCCGTGACAGTGAATCGTGGTAATAGAATCGGTGGTAATAAGCTCTGGAATTAAAATCGTGGTAACAAAATCTGGTAACAATAAAGAATTAGAATACATGTGATAGTCCAAGTCGTGGGGATAAAACCGATGTAATAAGATCATGGAGATGTAACCATGGCAACAGTATGGAAATAAAAGTCCGTGACAGACCAGTGGTGGGAATATAATCTGAGTATTAAATTTGTGGTGATTAAAATCGTGGTAACAACAAGAAACATAGACAATGATAAACATTTTCATTCATCTGGTATACCAATACAAAATGTAGACATGAATCAATTTGTTTTTCCATTGCCCGAATACCCATACAAAATGTAGACATGAATCAATTTGTTTTTTCCATTGCCAGCATACCAATACAAAATACAAACATGAATCAATTCATTTTTCCATTGCCAGAATACCAATACAAAATGTAGACATGAATCAATCTGTGTTTCCATTGCCAGAATACAAATACAAAATGCAGACATGAATCAATCCGTTTTTCCATTGCCAGAATACCAATACAAAATGAAGACATGAATGAATTCGTTTTTCCATTGCCAGAATACCAATACAAAATGCAGACAAGAGTAAGAGAATTGAAAGGATCCAATCAGCTAAGGACAACAATGGAGGTAGATGGCTAATAGGTCGTCCTTCGTTCATCATCCTCGCATAGAAAGGTAGGGCGTTGAGGTCCATATGTCGATTAACGCTGAAGCGATGTACGTAGATCAGGCTCCTAGCCAACTGCCCAGGCGAGGACTGATGAGCTAGGGATGATAGGCAAAACCACCACAATGGTCACAATAAAACACCACAAGGAGGTCAAGACATGCGGGGAAATGAAGGCCATGGGAGTCAATCAATCATCGAGCTAGGCTATGAAAGAAATTTAGTCATCAATCTAGACAATCAATTTACTTACTCCATTAAACATGCATATCCAAGCATAAATCCTATAACAATCTACCATACAAAAATGAAGAGAGCGTATCGTTGCCTGATCGCTTGCTCTGAGTGACGTCATGCGTGCTCCATGCAAATCCCACTTGCTGACCAACGAGACTTCACCGGTACCTCCTAGCCAATGCTAGGGGCACTCGTCTTCCCCCTTAGCCCCCTGAGCTGCAAAGTGTCCACACACATTATCCAAAGATTCAGCTAGCTCCCAGCTCGCCACGCAAGGTCGAGCTACCACTCCTCATCGAGCTGGGTATCCCAACTCCCACAAGCTAAGTCAGTCAAGTAGATATTTCTGCGGCGTAACTTTATGCAAACAGAAGAGATCCTTCATCCTTCTCCTCCCACCATTATATAGAATTTCCAAGTCCTTTGCCTTCCAAAAATCCCATTTAATTTAAATTAAATCCTAAAAATCCTCCTCGTACAAGTGTCACCCATCCCCTTCATTCCTCCATAAATTAATTTCTTTAATTAATTAATTACCCCTATTTCCCTCACCCACCTAGATTCACTCCTTGAATCGCTCCTAGGTGTCTCTAAAATCCCTTACAGGTTTTAATGATTTTCCCCATTATTAATTTTCTAGTTCAGTTTAAAATTAGAAAGCTCTTAAATACTAGATATCTTACTAGGTTTGACTTTCTGCTTTTTCCCTTGTGTTTCCCTTTTCTTTTTATGTTTCCCTCTTTTCCTAGTTTCCTAAATATTTTAGATTTCTCTCTTTCCCTTTTCATTTAGAACTCAAATTGGCAGGTGTAGAAATTAATCATTTTTCCTTTTTAATTAATAAATTTTAAATTAACGTAAAATAATAAAACAATTATTTCCCTTTTTAAATTTTATCCTAACAGATTTTTATGAATGAGTTAAAATACTTACTCCCTTCTTGTTACAAGATTTAACGAAGATTATATTTATTATTTATTTTGTTTTTATTTTTATTTTATTAATACACACACACACACACACACACACACACACACACACACACATATATATATATTAAATAAGTAGATAAAATTTTACCACTAGCATAATTTAGACCTAGAAATTAAATTTTCATGTTGGGCGACATTTTATTAGGGAAATTGTTTTTAAAAATTCTTATCATGTTATTCGTCCTAAGGCCATCTAGGTTCATTCATTTATTATTAACAACATGACGTGCCCTTCAGGACACACTAGGTGCTCCAAGGGTGCCACTCACCTCAATGTTCCATCACGCGATGTGCCCTTTAGGATGCACTACGTGCTCCAAGGGTGCCACTCACCTCTTTCCATTTTTATTGCGCAACGTGCCCTTCAGGACGCACCACGTGCTCCAAGGGTGCCACTCACCTCTTTCCATTTTTCTTGCGTGACGTGCCCCTCAGGACGCACCACGTGATCCAAGGGTGCCACTCACCTTTTGACTGACTTGGTAGACATCAAAAACCCCTGGAGTCAATACTCCGCCAGGTGAACTTGTGGGAGAATAAGGGCCTCTAAGGAATAAGGCCCCTGCCTTATCGCTCACCCCTTAGAATCATTGTGAGCAATTGTTGCAGTCTGCCCTCACGCCATCATGGGTCCTCACGAACTAGGTAAATGTTAACCTACAGTTCGATCCACGACGGGAGTGTTAGTAGGTTGTGGCAGGGCTGTTGTCCAGACCTCTCCCTCAACATCTCTCGTAGTCGTTAGTGACCCCTCTACTCTACATGTGAGTCTGGTCGGCAAGCTATCGTCATCCTGCATCATCAATGAATCATGTCAGAAATATATCCATAATCATATCATCTAATTAGATGCACTAATATCACAATAAAACAATCAAACCCCAATGGTACACTCCCCGAATCAATCCGGAGTCCAAGGGGTTCCATCGATGCCTCTGCATCCTCAAGGTCTAAAATCCTACACACTCAGTAAAACCAAGTCAATAGCACATGTCTATGTCAATGCAGTAAAACAACATGTCACCAACCCATAACGCCTCATAATCAAAATCAATGTTTTAATAGCATAAAATCCGGATCACTTGCGAGCAAGTGTCCTAAAATAATAATTTCTCTCAATGCACAAGAGAGGGATGTTACAAATACCTTTGAAGTGCTCATTTTACACATGCCCCTGCACCGTCGTGCTCTCCTTTTCCATGACCAGTCTAAAAAAAATTCCAACAATGTGTAATATTTGATTTTTTATGAAGATGACATAACTAATAGAATGATCATGAAGATTTGAACTGAACCACACACCCATCTAACCATATCCAATGTCGATCGAATCTGATTTCACATTCTTTCAATGAATCATAAAATTTATCAAAACAATGTTGTACATAATGTGTGTCGTGTGCTTGATCATCACATATATAAAAGTGATATTCTTTAATAGCATGTCAATTTCCAATGGTGCTTTCTATGTTATGAAGACTCCGTTGAGAATATCTATATAGAACTTGGACAAATATCATGACTTGATTATAATGATAATATTCACTCTGTATTTCTTTTTGTGCAGCGAATGTGTAATTCTTTGCAAAATCAACTATAGAAAAAATTGTCCCTGGTGGAAACACTTCACGGGATTGTTTGAATTGTAGGTCTTGCCATCAAGCTCTATGTGAATGCTTGGTGTATTTATAAATTTCTTCCTCAAACTTCTTCAAAAAATCTATCACACAGATTTTATCTACTTTCAAATCAATCCTTTTGGAAATAACATTTGAAGAATGTGCAACCGTGTTGTTGATATATTCATATCTCTTCCAATTGACTGTTATATTAGAAAATGATTGATCATTCATATCAATATGATAGTTTGAATGAAACTAACTTATATTTCCACAACGATCACATTTCTTTCCACCAACACATTTTTTTTTGTAAAACAAATCATCACCTTCTCTTTCACATAAAATTTCAAATATAAAAGCACGAAATGTGGAAGGAGGAGGTGAAATTAGCCATAAAGTTTTACCAAAATCCAAAAAAGTGTCGTAATACAACTCAAATTCCAGATGATAACGACAACAACAAGTGTCACGAACAGTGATGGGTCTAACAAACCATGGTTTTTGTTGCACAAATGTATTGATGAAAATTTTAACTTCTTTGTGCTCTTCTTTGAACTTATTGTTTTATTTGTGTCATTGGCAATATATGTTTTGGATGTTCTTCATATTGTTTTCATGCTATTCTTTGTCGCAACACATCCATTGTATGTGGTGAAACACGAGATTCTACCAACCAACAATTACAGGGCAATCCTTTAACATTTTTGGCAAGTCTATCTTTGTAGGGTTGTCTAGAAATCACTGTCCAACAAGCCAGTTCACCATTTGCATCTATTTGCAATCGAAATTTTCTATGTGTGTGCAATGTTTTTCTTGATGTTCCCATCATTTTTTCCATGTGTCATTTCAAACGATCTTTTATATTGCTAGATGAAACAACTATTGTTTGTATCGCTCTACGTGCAAAACTGACATTTTTTTTCTTGAGATTTTCCAAAAGCTTTTAATACACTAGTTATATTGTTAAAGACATTCTGTTTCACCTTTGTATTTTTTGTTGACTTTTGAATACCCAATAATGATGTAGCTTCTTTTAACTTTCTTGACTTTATTAGACAGAATAAAAGTTGAGCTTGTACTGTTACTGATTCATTTTTGAAAAAAGTGTTATACATATTCCTAGTTCGATATCTTATATAATGCTTAGATTTTTTCTTCCCAAATTTGTCAGTATCAACATTTTCTAATATTTCATCATCAATGTTGATAGATTCTCTTTCATATTTCAATTTAAAGTTTATATTAAAAAACAAAACCCGAACATAAATTCACTAAACTATATATACAAGTGTTCATCTTGTATTATCTAAATTTATGTACATACCTATAGGTGATTCGTCTTCTCCTTCAATTCCAGTTTCAACATCTTTTTCTTCAATTTCGATTTCAACGTCTTCTTCGACATTATGAGACAAATCTATTTATGTTTTTTGAAAAACATCAAATTGTAATTACAATCAATTATATTAAACAATATTTTAAATTTGAATTCTATACTTTTAATATATACAATATGTGCATGCATACCTGATTGGACTTCTTCTTGCTGAAAATCTCTATTTACATTATCATCGTTTCTTTCTTCAATATTTGAAAGTTCTCATTTCTTTCTCCAACAATGTTCTTTCCTTTGTTCGTTATGGAGAGTATCATCTCGAGTGTGATCAAATTTTCTCTTGAACAAACTTTTGTTTCCCGTGACTTTTATAGTTATCTGTAAAAGATATGTTCAACAAAGACTTCACCTTGAAAAAATGCTCAACATTTATCTTTCAACATATAAATTGTTATTCCAATAAAAACTTGAACAAACATCAATTACCTTATTCAACAAAAACCAAAAAGATGATTCGAAACTTTGTTTAGGTGCTCTAGAAAACCACCAAACAAGCAATGAATTGTGTTAAATGTGTTCAACCGAAAGCATATTTATACGATTTGGCACAAAATGAAATGATACGACACATCTTTTCATTTTTTCTAATCGACGGAATTCGCTCAAACTTCTTTTGGCCAAAAACCTTGGAAACCATTTAGTTTTGATGGTTTCCGTTAGAATTTAGTTTTTCGACCGAAAGATTCTTTCGGTTGAAAACTAAAAATTAGGACTATATTAAAAAACCAGAGAATTCTCCCAAGATTACCTAAACTTTGGAGGTTGCGGACCCCTGGAAATACTCAGAATGTGGTTTCGAAAATGAGACCATCATTTGCAAAATTGAATCTACTTTCAATTCCTATAATTTGTTTTCATTTTCATTATTTTTATCTAATTTTATTTATTTATTTTTTAAAATCACCGCATAATATTTTTAGCAGACATTATGATTCAGTGAAATGAAATATTTGTGTCTCTAAAAATACACTGTGAAAAAATTAGAAAAAATTATATTCATAATCCTTAAACTGTTCTTTTCAAAAAGGTATTTTTATATTTTACTTTTAAGTAAAAATTAATATAGATACAAGGTGGGGGAAAGCATGTGTTTAAAATATGCAACGTTTTCAGGTTGGTCAACTTCAAAAAATTATAGAAATTATAATATTCATTCGTTATATTCAAAATTATAGTCATAATAAAATAGAGTCTCTATAGATTGTTGTAGTATCTTTCATTTCTTAAAAACAAAAGTTTAATAATAGATACATTGTTGGAGGAAACAATAACTCATTATCATTCCTTTCATGTTTAAGGAACATACTGTTAAACAATTGTTAAATTGACATATCAAATCTTAATAACAAAAAATTGAAAAATAGTCATTGGAAATCTAACAAAATTGTTCACAAGTTTTATTTTTACTGTAAAATGAAATTATAAATAAAACAAATACTTTTGTATGCTGGAATTTGAAGAACTTGTGAAAATACAGTTTTTTTTTCTCATTAAACAAGCAAAAGTGTTACCCATCTTCATGATTTTACCCACATGTAAATGGGTCATATGCTAGCATGAGGGATTACACAAGCGACCGAGGGCTAAAGTTAAATATTTCAATGAACATCATTAAAGGAATGAGATCGACAGTCTAGAGCATATCGCACATCATCTCCCAAGATCTATGACAGATAACACATATCACATCCGTAACTTGCCTAACATTTAATGATACTTGGGTATGCAAAGAGTGGTTTGGAGACATAATACATGGTTGTTATTCATTGGCTTCACATCTCTTATGACCATGGGTAAACCACTCACTTGGGCATGTGATACCACCTATGGTATCATGGAAAC
Organism: Picea engelmannii; assembly: GCA_009831015.1. Classification (NCBI taxonomy): domain Eukaryota; kingdom Viridiplantae; phylum Streptophyta; class Pinopsida; order Pinales; family Pinaceae; genus Picea; species Picea engelmannii. The sequence goes on along the minus strand of ML781970.1, from coordinate 479,814 downwards.
CATGTTGTTGCATGTTTATTCAACACTCGGTTGGATGATGACGTGGACCACTCATGAACACCCGAGCTCACACCTGGACATGACGTGGCCGGATACACAACAAAAATCCAATGCATAGTCATGTTGTTCTACATAATCACTATGAGATGACTATTTCTAACTGGGAGACACATGTCCTAAACATACAACATCTAGCTTGACATAGGTGCCACATAGGCAACCACATGGACCAATCTTTATCTGCCACATGTTGGCATACCTTAATGACGTCATTAATAAATTCATCTAAATTTTCATACGTTTCTGCAATTTTGAAGCAACAACCAATATGAAGGGTCCACGTGTCCTCAAATCATTCGAAAATGTATCATGCCATATTCTAATATATTTTTCTATGTGGGAAGGTTGTCAAAGGGTTAGAGTATCATCTGACATGATCGATAAAACTTATCTAAAGGTAATCATTGATAATCATTACATGCTCAAATATGACTGGTGGGTATCGAGATCATTGGCCATGTATTGTGCGTTGCAGTATATGATCTCAAGTTTTATTGTCATATTTAACAAATTATTGGTTATGTCAGCAAGATCTCTCGCCACACATTGGAATTCTACAAGAATAGGCCATATAACCAGTTACAACCATATGCAAGCACCTTCTACTCATTGGATGCTTCTTTCTGA
>ML781970.1:458844-472481 GCA_009831015.1 Picea engelmannii | reverse complement strand
ATTTCTTAAAAAACAACCCTACTCCAAGGTTGTAAATACTTTCAAAACATTTCAATATCAACAATCAATTTTTTATGAAATTTATAATTTTTCAATTTCTTAAAAAACAACCATGCTCCAAGGTTGCAAATACTTTCAAAACATTAATATCAACAGTCAAATTTTTATGAAATATTATAATTTTTCAATTTGTTAAAAAACAACCCTACTCCAAGGTTGCAAATACTTTCAAATCATGGTTTTCCATTTGCAGATAATAGAAACAAATACAAAATACAGATATTGTATTCGAGGTTGCAAATACTTTCAAATCATGGTTTTCCATTTGCGGATACTATAAACAAATACAAAATATACATACTGGATTCAGAAGTTTAAAAATTTGGAAGCGTGACAAACTATTATTTATTTATTTTGAATTGTTACAAGTTCTTCTTTGCTTTGCTTTAGGGTTGCGGGTGGTTCGTTCCGAATAAGTAAAATGATCAAATGTGACTAACGTCATGCTTTGAAAAAGATAGATTGAAGCCTGTTAGATGATCTTTTATCAAATTCTTTGGAATTCCAACAATGACAATGTAACTGTTCTGGCCATCTTAGCTCAACTGTTAGAGCGTGTGGCTTTTAACCACATGGTTGTGGGTACGATTCCCACAGAAGACATTTGCTAGTCATTTCCTGACAGCTACAGTCATCTCACGATGTAATGGAACATTGATCTAGCCTCTTAGTCCTCTATCGTTTGTTTCAGCCAGATGTTGGCAAGAAAATGAAATTGTGCCTTAGGATGAATTATGAGGTGTCATGTTGTTGCTATTTCTAAACTAGAAAAAACAAGAAGTAAAACTCCTCCCCTTTGCGAAAATAAGTAAAACACATCTGAAGCCAAGATGGACAACAGGGTTTACCCGGGGGGAAAACCCCTTCACGTGGATCATTATCCATCAAAGCAAAGCTCAGAAAGAAGCATCCAATGAGTAGAAGGTGCTTGGAGATGGTTGTAACTGGTTATGTGGCCTATTCTTGTAGAATTCCAATGTGTGGTGAGAGATCTTGCTGACATAACCAATAATTTTGTAAATATGACAGTAGTACTTGGGATCATATACTGCACTGCACAAGACATGGCCAATGATCTTGATATCTGCCAATGGTATTTGAGAATGTAATGATTATCAATGATTACCTTTAGATAATATTTATCGATCATGTCAGATGATACTCTAAAACTTTGACAACCTTCCCACGTAGAAAAATCTGTTAGATTATGGCATGAAACCTTTTCGAATGATTTGAGGACATGTGGACCCTTCATATTGGTTGTCGCTTCAAAATTGCAGAAACATGTGAAAATTTAGATGAATTTATTCATGATGTCATTAAGGTATGCCAACATGTGGAAGATAAAGATTAGTCCATGTGGTTGCCTATGTGGCACCTATGTCAAGCTAGATGTTGTATGTTTAGGACATGTGTCTCCTAGTTAGAAATAGTTGTCTCAGAGTGATTGCGTAGAACAACATGACTATGCATTAGATTTTTGTTATGTATTTGGCCATGTCATGTATAGGTGTGAGCTCGGGTGTTCATGAGTGGTCCACGTTGTCATCCAACCAAGTGTTGAATAAACATGCAACAACATGGTTTCCATGATACCATAGGTGGTATCACATGCCCAAGTGAGTGGTTTCCCCATGGTCACAAGTGATGCGAAGCCAATGAATAAAAAACATGTATTATTTCTCCGAACCACTCTTTGCATGCCAAAGTATCATTAAAGGTTATGAAAGTTACATATGTGATATGTGTTATCTATCATAGATCTCGGGAGATGATATGCGCTCTGCTCTAGACCGTCGATCTCGTTCCTTTAACGATGTTCATTGAAATATTTAACTTTAGTCCTCGGTCACTCGTGTAAGCCCTCATGCTAGCATGTGACCCATTTACATGTATTTTAAACCCCTAGTGGCTAAAGTTAAGCACCTTTTCCAGAATTAAGTCATGTTTCCTCATTTTAAAGCCTTTTTTCTTTCAAATTGATCACTGTTAAAGAATATTTTTTCCATTTATCAGACCCCATGTAGGCTCTTCTCTTTTTAAAAAAAGTTCTACGATAGTGATTTTCCCTGGATACATAGTGCCGACAAAAATTTTACCCATGTTCTAACATTGGCTCCAACGAGGACAACAAATCCCTGGGATGTGCTGAGAATAGTAGACTGGTCACCTTATCTAGTGGGCTATGGAGTTCGAGATTAAAACCTGTAATACATATTTTCTTCTATTAAAGGAAAAACCATCCTCCATGCTCAACATCTTACATAATAGTATAAATTTCTTCGAATAGAAATTGAAATTACATAAAATTTGACACAAACTAAATTAACAAAAAAATTAAAGAAACAAAACTAAATTGATATTGTACAAGTAGGATACACTTAGATATCGATATTGAGAAAAGTGTTTGAGAAGCCTCCCATTGACAGGAGCTCCCAATACATCACCATCAAAATATGCTAGCTCATAAGTGTTGTTTTCCTGGACTGCACTAATTTGAAAATGTCTCATCCAAAGGTTATCAAACTTGTCATGTTTTCCTTTGGCCTCTCTTCTTGCATCCAATTTTAAAACCAGATCTCCAATAGTAAAATGTATTTCCTTATCTCTCTTGTCAAATATCTTCTTCATGCTCTCTTGATGTTCTTGTGATTTAACCAATACAAATTCTCTCTTTTGTCGAACCTCTATGAATTGATGTATTCTTCTTTTCATATTATTTGATTCTTCCTCTTCATCATGTAGTAATTTCATTACTATAAAACCTATATGAATGGGGAAGACAACATCTGTCACATATACCAATTGAAAAGGAGAGGTACCAATGGATCATTTTGTAATTATCCTATCAGCCCACAAAGTGTACTTGAGATGAGAATCCCATGTTTTATTTTTCTGTGATAGCATCTTCTTGATGATTCTAATTAGACTTTCATTTGATGACTCTACCAAGCCATTTCCTTATGGGTAATATGAAGTTGAGTTTCCAAGTTCAATATTGTAGTCTTGACAAAAATGTAGCATCTTGGAAGATTTGCCTGCATGTGCATTTTCAGTGATGATCTTCCTAAGACTACCAAATCTAGCCAAAATATTATCTTCAAGGAATTTTATGATAACTGAATCAGTGGAAACCCTCGTAGGATTAGTCTTAACCCATTTTATGAAATAATATATTTTTGTTAGTATCCATTTGTGCTTACCACTAGAATTTGGATTTATTTCCCCAATGAAGTCTAATCCCCACTGATGAAAAGGTGTTTCCACCTTTAATAGGTCTAAGTGGCAAGGGAAAAAGATTTGTTTCCCTGCAAATATATGGCATTTAGGGCATTCCCTAAACAATGCATTTGTATCGGAAAACAAAGTGGGCCAATAATAACTAGCCCTCAATATTTTGTAAGTTGTATCTCTCTTGGAATGAAATTTTAAGATGATAGAAAAAAATTGATGGTGTCATGGATGAAACTTTTTGAAAGAGCATATCAGATTTATCTATAATATTTTTCCATTTTTGGCTACCTTTAACACACACACACACACACATCATTTATTGTGTATGAAGGGGTGATATAAACTTTTCATTATTATTTTTAAGCCTCGTCTCATAACTCTATACTAACCCAACTTACTTAGAAACTATAATTAATGAGAGAATGTGGATTAACCTTCACTAGATAACACCTCTTTTTGTGACATGACATGTGCTTTTAATATTTTACTATTTTCCTTAGGAGGCCTATTTTAGACCCCAAATTTACTCTAAATGATATAACAAATATTAAGAAAACCAAGTGTTGTTGTCTCAAACACACACTTGTAATAGAGTTATATATATAATTTAGATTATAAGAAGTAATATATGACCCCATGATACATGTATAGACAACATATAGTACTTCTATGTTGGATTTATACTGGGATTTTTTCATTATATGTTTTTTCCAAACCTAATCGTTGTCATATTTGTATTTATATTTGAATCTTACTACTATGGTTTCAAGTCTTCTGCAATTCAAGAAACATAATTTGAGATACATATGTCCTATAACCTTGATATTTTAACTTCTAGTTATAACAAGCATTGATTCCATGTCAAGAGTTATACAATTTAAAGGAACATAAGATATAACATATGCTCATCTTTATGGACAAAGTTGTTTTCATGAATGACTACTATAAATTCCATGTCCATTGATCTGTAACGACCTCCTCGTTACGACGACCCAACTCTGGTAACTAGTGCAATTTTTTTTTGTGTGTGTTTTAAAAGTGTGTGCGCACGTGTACAAGGGAAACAACACATTCGACTCTACGTCACCTCCCGACGACGAATAAGACGCAACCAGGATGAACATAACAAGATGACATAAGGTGCACAACAAGTAACTGCAAGCATTAAACGACAATCAGTCGACCATAAAAAGACTGACTTCCCGCCCGTCCTACCCTGCAATCGTTAGGACCTCCAAGACACATAATCAACGCTCAAGCCCAGGTTCCCATCGATTTTAACCATTTAAGGTCTCAGGGCTGGCGACTGTTCTGAGGAACATGGAGATGTCTACATCTCGACCAACCCCAAGCAGACCAAAACCAAAAAAATGCTAAATCTACCACATCAATATTAACTAAGATCATTCTATCAACCAAATTCAATTTCAACCAAGGGTGGGAGTAAACTTTACTGAAATTCATCGTACATTAACTTTAATTAACCGCACGTTACTAATCTCGTTCTAAATCACTCCAACATCATCAAGGTTTTGAGTGCATTAGAACAGAGTTTAATTAATCATTCTATCAACAAGGTGCAAGAAATCCGGTAGCAACCAATCACAAATAATCCAAGCATCTAGTCGAAACAATTGAGTCTTCGGTCGTGGATGTCACCAATAATCATCAAGTTACAAGTGAGGATGGACAGGTTTAATCAATCTAGAGTATCATAAACTCTGTCTTATTTATCAGTAATTTGGACAATTTATTTTATCATGACAGAGTTACGATTCTCGCTAAAAGTACTAAAAGTCTGGTGAGTAATGATTTTCTTTTTATTTAACTTAAAGCTAAAACAGGTAATATGATTCCATCAGGTACTATTTAAATAAGAAAGGGTTCAAGCATTTGTTAATTATATTCTAAAGTACAAGTGTAAGAATTATGGTCTCAAAGGTAATTCATCCAAATCCTTCATACAAAACTCTTAAGGAGCACGTGTTAACCTACCAAGTAAGACTCCAAGATTTCTTTACCTCCCCAAGAGTTAGTACAATAATAAATAATAATAAAAAAAACTTAAAGAGATGAGACTTAAGGGTAGTTCGAGTTCCAAGGGATTATAAGTTGATTAAAATCACATGTTTGAAGAAATTGACATAAGGTAAAACATTCCAGGTTAAACCGTTTGGTAAATTTAAATAAACCTTACGTCAGAGCACTCCCTCTATTAACTTAATGAACTACAACAACCTTAACACACGTTACCTGACATCTAGGCAAACATAAATCCTCCTGAAGGTACTGGTTTAAAATTAAATTATGAAACCTAATCAAAATAAACTGCAAGGGAAGGCGTCCAGGTGTGCAGATCCTATCCAAGGTTAGCAAGACACACGATGTATAAGGAGGTCTGAAGATTTAGGGCTCAAAAAATCCTGCAAGGGCCTAACTGTCAAATTGAATTAAGACAATCCCACCTGGCATTAAAAAAATACAACTACCCCACCGTCGTATCCAATAGTCAATAGATTATCATTAATTTAATCAAGGGTAACCAAAGTCAACCAAAACATTTTGTTGGTTCATCCTGGAAACGTATAATTATGAATGTCAGCGTAAAAGGCTATATGTAGTGTCTACCTATCCCACGATACAACCAGCATGGATACTCAGTTAGCAAAAGGGGTTACCAAAATCATGTAGCACTGGCAAAATCAGGATGGATAGGGTCGCGAGTAGCTACATCAATCACACTAATCTCATACCCAACTAGAAATAGTCCCTGCCAGGTCGCAGCAAGGACTTCGCCATTTAAAATAAAGGCAACGGTTTCCAAAAACTCCCACTGCCAAGCATCAGAAAACGAAATTTAAGACAAAGGAACGCGGGCATTCCAAGAGGCAACTCGAGGTCCTTCTACAGTGAAATTCTAGAAGTAAAGGGGAGGCTAAACTCGAGGGCGGAGTCAGAAAAGTCGGGGCATGGTTGGCATTAGGTTTTGCGTCCTTCTTCAGCACCTGTTGTTGTACCCACCTTGTCGATCCAATCCCATCCCCAAAAAAATCAGAGCAGACGACGAAGGGAGGGCAGGAGGTGAAGGTGCCCACGTACCTTTCGGTCAACCTGGAATCCATCAGGAAAATCGTCTGATCTGTGCAGGAAGATCTCCAGTCCCGATACTCTTTGCTGAGAAATTCGTTTGCGAGGGTTTATCATCCATCAAGTGTCAAAGGTCGAAAATGGAGCAGGACCGGATCAGCGGGATGCTTCCAAGTTGAATCTGCCTTATCCAGTGGTCAATCTTGTCAGGCTACGATTAACACAGGTACACAGGCATGAGGCATACGCAAAGAAATCAACAGTTGTTGCTGCAACCCGGTGTCCGGATCATTCGTCTCAAGATTGAACTGGAGCGAACCTCACTAAAAACAGGGATATGCTAATGCCAAAAATAAATAAAATAAAAGCGAAGATGATCGCGGCCCTCAACCAGTGATATGCAAGGCATACGGAAGTGGGAAGGATGATAGTGCTTGTGTGCAATCGCTGGAAATGGAATCACTCGAAGAAGATGTTAAGACTTGTGTCCTTTGAAGAATGCCCAGATATGATATTTTCAAGGCTACTGTGCTCAACGGTGCGGCTATCAAGGATGGGGAAAGCTTTGGAAGCGGGCCATGAGGGTTGTCCTCAATCTCAACTTATGGTTTAATACATCAGGAAGTTGCTAGAATACATACCCAAAGGCATTTGAAACCGAACCTATTCCTTCAGAAATATAAATCCAGACTTACAAATTTAGACACAAATTTCATAAATCAAGTCAGTAATAAAATTTCAGTTGTAAAATTTAGACATATAACTTCAGTCACGAAGATCGAGCTGGGTAAAGGGATGGGATTTTGGTGCAACAACCCATATACAAACGCAAAATAATACACCTACAGATCAAATTCATGCATCCTACTCATTTTATCATTCAATCAAAATGCGTACCGCTGACCGTCGAGACCTCACTGGTACCTCCCAGCCAATCGCTAGGGGTACTCTGCTTCCCCCTTATCCCCCCCGAGCCGCAAAGGGGCCACACAAATCTAGAAGGTATGCCTAGCTTCCTAGCTCGCCTCGCAAGGCTGAGCTACCACTCCAATACAAGCTGAGAAAATCCGAACTCCTCACAAGCAATCATTCGAGTCCAAATTCGGCAGCATAACGTTACGCTCCAAAAAAAAAAAAAAACCTTCTTCCTCATCTTCCCTTTCTTTATAGAGTTTTCAGACCCACCCTTGCCCTAAATCACATTTTATTTAAGTTTTAATCAAAACCCTCTAAAACTTCGCTGTCTTACAAGTGTCACTCATCCCCCATGTTTCTCCAAAATTATTTCCTTTAATTTATTAAAAGGCTCATTTCCCTATTTTTATTAATCCCTTCTCTTTTTTTTTCTTCTTTTTTTTTAAACCAAAAAGGTAATGCGCTAATTAATCTTTTCATTTTATTTTTAAATTCATAACTTTTTATACTCCCGCACGTTAAATAATTTTATTACTTATTAATTGTCTATGTTTCCTTTATTACTTAGTTTCCCTATTTTCATTAATCCCTTCCCTTTTTTTTAAAACCAAAAAGGTAAATGCGCTAGATAATCTTTTCATTTATTATTTATTTAATATCTTTTGTTCTTTCACAAGTTAGGAATTAATTTCTTCTTTGTAAAATTTTAAAACCATTAGTTTTAATTTAAATGTTACCCTCGTCATCACCCCAACAATTTTATGAAGACCCAACTATTACTTAGGTGGGTTTTTGTTTAAATTGTTATTTTTATTCCAGGGTTTGTTCTTAAGGTTAGACTAAAATTTTACCCCAAAAGTTTTAGACTTAGTACTTAGATTCTGAACTGGCCGACATTGGGTTAGGGAAGTTGTTTAAGGATTTCTTAAGGCGTTATTATCTTAGGGCTATTTAGGTTTGTTTCCTTCATCAAAATCAATGCGACGTGCCCTTAAGGACGCAACACGTGCTCCAAGGGTGCCACTCGCCTCGTTCGTTTCCTTTGCGCGATGTGCCCTTCAGGATGCACCACGTGCTCTAAGGGTGCCACTCGCTTCTTGTGTTTCTTTTGTGTGACGTGCCCTTCAGGTTGCACCACGTGCTCCAAGGGTGCCACTTGCTTCTTGTGTTTATTTTGTGCGACATGCCCTTCAGGATGCACCACGTGCTCCAAGGGTGCCACTCGCCAACTTGATTGATTGGTAGACATCTATAACCCCTGGAGTCAATACTCCACCAGGTGAACTTGTGGGAGACTAAGGGCTCTAAGGAATAAGGCCCCCGCCTTATTGCGTGCCCCTTAGAATCATCGTGAGTGACTGTCGCAGTCTTCCCTCACGGCATCGTGGATCCTCTCGAACTAGGTAATCGTTAACCTACAGTTCGAGCCACGGCGGGAGTGCTAGTAGGTTGTGGCAGGGCTGCTGTCCACACCTCTCCCTCAACCTCTCTGGAAATCGTGTGTGTCCCCTTTACTCCATATGTGAGTCTGGTCAGCAAGCTATCGTCATCCTGCATCATCAACAATAATGTCAGAAATTTCAACATCATATCATCAAATCAAATGAAATATCATAGTAAATAAATCAACCCAATAGCACACTCCCTGACTCAATCCAGAGTCCAAGGGGGTTCCACCGATGCCTCTGCATCATCAAGGTCCAAAACCCTACACACTCAATAAAACTGAGTCAATAACACCTGTCTACATCAAATAGTAAAACATCATGTTGTCTATCATAACGCATCATAATCAAGTATAAATGTTTTAACATCAGAAAAGTCCAGATCACTTGCGAGCAAGTGTCCTCAAATAATAAGTTTTCTCCGTGCGCCAGAGCGGGATGTTACATACACCCCCTCTTGGTCTAAACTTCGTCCCGAAGTTTCTCAGTATAAATGCTGAAATAAAAGTATCACAGTGTCATAAGTCTATCTATCAAACAAAAATGGAAACTGCTGGTGCATATCATATGCGTCCTTCCAGGTCGTCGGGTGCAGACTATAACTGTCCCACTGGACCTTGAATTGATCTACCGTTCGACGTTGTAACTGTCGAACGCGATGATCTAAGATGCGGACCGACTCAGCCGTGAGTGATCCCTCTTCCGATACCTACAATGAACTCATGTCAATCACATGTGTAGGATCACTAATATAATTTCTCAGAACAGATACATGAAAAACATCGTGCATACGCCTCAAAGAATCAGGCAAGGCTAGTCGATAGGCCACGGGCCCCTTTCTCTCCACAATATCTAAGGGTCCCATGAATCTAGGAGAGAGTTTAGATCCCTTTCCAAACTTGATCGAACTCTTATGCGGTTCAACCCACAAGAATACTCGATCGCCGACCTCATAACTACGGTCGACTCGATGCACATTGGCATAACTCTTCTGTCGATCATGCGCTTCTTTAATCCTTGGTCTTATGGTTTTCATTTTCTCTTCCATTTCTTGGATCACTTCTGGTCCCACCAGGACCCTATCCTCAAGCCGTTCCCAACTCAAGGGCGTCTGACATGGTCTCTCATAAAGAAACTCGAAAGGCGCCATCTTAATGGTGCTCTGGTAACTGTTGTTGTAAGCGAACTCTACTAGAGGCAAGAATTCCTCCCAATGCTTTTGTTGGTCCATCACATACATGTGCAACATGTCTTCCAAGGTTTGGTTCATTCGTTCTGTCTGTCTGTCCGTCTCTGGGTGATAAGAAGTACTAAGTTAAGTTGGGTTCCCAAGGCCTCTTGGAAACTCGTCCAAATTCGTCTAGTAAACATCGATCCTCGATCGGATATAATCTTTTTAGGAACGCCATGCATCCTCACAATCTCACTGATGAAAACTCTCGCTATGTCAAGTGCCTGATACATCGTACGCACATGAATAAAGTGAGCACTCTTCGTCAGAGTGTCTACTACTACAAAAATTGAGTCATGTCTCCTTGCCGTCAGTGGCAATCCAATAATAAAATCCATCGAAATAACTTCCCATTTCGATTCCGAAATGGCATGTGGTTGAAGTAATCCTATTGGGTGTCTATGTTCAGCCTTTACCTGCTGACACTCTAGACATCTAGCCACAAAGTTGACTATGTCGGCCTTCATTCCCCTCCAGAAGAATAAGGGTTTAAGGTCTGCCCTCATCTTCGTAACTCCTGGGTGAGCCATGTAAACTTTTTTATGAGCCTCGCTCAGGATCAACATCCTCAAATCGTCGTTTGGCGGTACGTAAATCCAACTTCTAAACCTCAATAATCGATCGCTATCAAAATAAAATCCCTCATATCATGGTACCATCATTGTGTTTTGGTCCGATAAAATCCTCGACTTATTTGTACCAGTCATCGTCACGCTGTAAAGTGAGAATCTTCTCACGTAGATTCATTTGAAGAGGCAACACCGAAAGGATGTGTGGTCTCTGAATCAAAGCATCCACCACTCGGTTCACTATTCCCTTTATGTAAGTAATCTCAAATTCATACTCGCTAAGCAATTCCGACCAACGTCGTTGTCGCACGTTCAGGTCGCTTTGCATGAAAATGTGTTGCAGCCCACAATGATCAGTCTTTAATTCAAATTTTCGTCCAACAAGCTAGTGTTTCCAAACCTTCAAGGCATAAATGATGGCTAATAACTCCAAATCGTGCGTCACGTAGTTCTCCTCATGTCTTCTCAGCTTCCTCGAAATGTAAGCAATCACTCGTCTGTCTTGCATCAAGACTCTGCCTAATCCTTCCTTGGATGCATCAGTGCATACCAAGAAGTCCGCATCCATGTCAGGTACCTTTAGTATCGGCGTTGTCGTCAACAACTCCTTAAGCCTCCGAAATGCTTCCATGCATTTCTCGGTCCAACCAAACTTCTTGTTTTTCTTCTGCAATTCCGTGATCGGATTTGCTATCTTCAAAAATCCCTCGACAAACCGTCGATAGTATCCTGCTAAACCCATAAAACTACGCACTTCTGTGACATTCGTCGGTGCAGGCCATTCCCTAATAGCCTCAACCTTTGTTGGATCCATAGTGATACCTTTGCCGGAGATGACATGCCCTAAGTAGTGAATCCTCGATTGATAAAAAGAGCATTTGGACAACTTCCCATACAATTTGTGATCCGTCAGGATTTTTCGAATGACTTATGGTTGAGTTTTTAATTGCATGTGTTAATTAACCATTGAGAAACTTAACGAAAGAGAGAGAAAAGAAATGAATTATACATCCATTAACATATTTTCATATCTGAAAACACAATGAAAAACAACGAACCATAATGCACAGAGGTTGATAACGGAGTTCGGCAACTTTGCCTACGTCTCCGAGCCTTTTCTCTTGTGGGGGAGGCTTTTTATTTCTTTTCGAAAGCTTATTAGTACATCTTTACAATGCCGAATGGTCTCTAGACTGATCTGGTCTTGTTCACTCAGATCTCTGGAACCATTCACAAAAAACGGCACCTGAATCGGATGTCCCTAGCTCTCAGAAATCGTCCGACAGCATCTCCTCCTCAACGGTCTCCCTGCCTCAAACTGGCTTTGACTTGGTTTGCTTCAACATCTCTGCTCTGAAATTTCTCTCAAAATCTGTCCCTTGGCTTCAAAATGGCCTTGGTTAAATAGTGGGGGAGTTAGTTTTCCATCTCCAACTTCCTCCACGAATTTAGGCTCTAAAAATGCCCAATAACTCCCAAAATGGAGTTAATTACATTAAAAATGGGTTAAACATTGTTAAAAACCCAAAATTGGTTTGAAAAACCACTTTTAAACCATATAATAGTTATGAAACGGGCTTAAGACCCCTCTCCTGGGCATGTGCCCCTCTTGGCAAGGTCGTATGGCACCATGTGGCCACGCACTAGTGCGGGCCACCCCTTTCGCTCCAGCACATTACAATATTTAATTTAAATACATTAATATCCATTACATAGTATAAACCACTATGGTGGTGCGTTGGCAGCGCGACCTATGTTAAAGCTTTATATGGTGGGGAGGTCCAGGGTTCGAATCCCCCGGGCTCCAAAAAATTTTTACATAGCCGTCACTGACTAAAACTGGGGTGCCACGTGGCAGCCGCTGATTGGGCCATGTGGCACCCAACCATTCGCTTGAACAGTGCCACGTGTCAACATCGGATTCGATCAAGTCAACCAACCGGAGGATGCCACGTGTCCATCACTGATTCGCCCACGTCACTGGCCATGTCAACCTTTTCGTATGCCACATAAGCCTGCCACGTCAGCTGCTGACGTCACCCTACCATGTGTCACCCTTTCAGTGGTGACACGTGTCACTTCAAGATTGGTCCAACTGTGCGCCGAAAATGACAAATCATCCTAACACGTGTCCCGCTCTGAAGATGCCATGTGTCCTGTACGGAATCTGCCACGTCATCGTACGGACCTGCCATGTGTCTTGTACGGACTAACACGTTTCTTGTACGGAATGTACGGACAGGTACAGTCAGCATCCAAAATTTTGCCTGTTTGGCTCGGTAGACATAATGCGATATCTTCTTCATACGGACTCTGTTTGACACAAAAATTATACCACCAGAATCAGGAAGACGAGACGGACACAATGGTTTTGGTTTCGTCAAATTCAGAGCACTTTCATTTTTGAGCATTTTTCATGCCCTGACAGGCTTCTGAATCCGATTTCAGATCACACCTCCCCACAATAAGACCTTTTGGTCCCCAAAAGGTTATTGATCAGTCAACAAGCTCGAGATAGGCCACCCAACTTGTTCTCCGCCTCTGAACTCTGTCCTGTGCACCTGTATCATCACGATCATCTGTAACACAATCATGACAACTGACAGTATATTGTTAGCCATTACAACCCTGTCACATCTTACTAAAGCTACTATCATCCATGTAGAAAACATTGCTAACGACAGTATTAAGAAGATGACTGCAAATGAACTGATACACTTTAAATATTTGCACGACATGAGCTTATCCTGAAGCAACCTATGATTGACAACCATATCTTGTTCTTGCTTAATTACTTCACTTGAAACAACTACATTCGTTAACTGTTCCCCTGTTTGAAGTGTTTCTTTAACACGATGAGCATGAACCACATAATCATGACCTGCTTTAGTGAACTGATATTGATTCTTAGTTCTGTAGAAGATTGCCTTACGATCAAACAAATATGGACTACCTAAGATCATCCCACATTCTCTTAATGACACAGCATCACAAGTTACTTCATCCACATACTTAGATGAGATTGCAAATTTGATTGTGCACTGTTTAGTTATGTGCATTTGATGATGATTGCTTACCCATTTAAGTGTGTAAGGC
>ML781970.1:441710-458003 GCA_009831015.1 Picea engelmannii | reverse complement strand
GGTGAAGGAGGAATCTGAGGCTGGTCCTCTTCCTCTTCACTTTTTCCTTTTGAATAATTACCCAAAACTGGACGCTTCCGTTCCAAGTAATCTTCGTACAAAACTTGCACCATCTCCGACATGGCAAAGAATGTTTTCCGGAATTCTTTCTCATCCTGAGGAATCCCTTCTTCCGATGCCATCTTCTCACTGTGAGAAGCTCTTCTTCTCAATCCAATTAATGGATTCTCTGCAACAAGCTCACCTTCACCACGCTGTAGCTTTTCCCTGGTTAACGTGCAAAACTCAAAGCCAAACGTCAACTAGCTCTGATACCACTTGATCCGTCAGGATTTTTCGAATGACTTATGGTTGAGTTTTTAATTGCATGTGTTAATTAACCATTGAGAAACTTAACGAAAGAGAGAGAAAAGAAATGAATTATACAGCCATTAACATATTTTCAGATCTGAAAACACAATGAAAAACAGTGAACCATAATGCACAGAGGTTGATAACGGAGTTCGACAACTTTGCCTACGTCTCCGGGCCTTTTCTCTTGTGGGGGAGGTTTTTTATTTCTTTTCGAAAGCTTATTAGTACATCTTTACAATGCCGAATGGTCTCTAGACTGATCTGGTCTTGTTCGCTCAGATCTTTGGAACCATGCACAAAAAACGACACCTGAATCGGATGTCCCGAGCTCTCAGAAATCGTCCGACAGCATCTCCTCCTCAACGGTCTCCCTGCCTCAAACTGGCTTTGACTTGGCTTGCTTCAACATCTCTGCTCTGAAATTGCTCTCAAAAGCTGTCCCTTGGCTTCAAAATGGCCTTGGTTAAATAGTGGGGGAGTTATTTTTCCATCTCCAACTTCCTCCACGAATTTAGGCTCTAAAAATGCCCAATAACTCCCAAAAATGAGTTAATTACATTAAAAATGGGTTAAACATTGTTAAAAACCCAAAATTGGTTTGAAAAACCACTTTTAAACCATATAATAGTTATGAAAAGGGCTTAAGCCCCCTCTCCTGGGCACGCGCCCTTCTTAGCAAGGTCGTATGGCACCATGTGGCCACGCGCTAGCGCGGGCCACCCCTTTCGCTCCAGCACATTACAATATTTAATTTAAATACATTAATATCCATTACATATTATAAACCACTATGGTGGTGCGTTGGTAGCGCGACCTATGTTAAAGATTTATATGGTGGGGAGGTCCGGGGTTCGAATCCCCCGGGCTCCAAAAACTTTTTACATAGCCGTCATTGACTAAAACTGGGGTGCCACGTGGCAGCCGCTGATTGGGCCATGTGGCACCCAACCATTCGCTTGAACAGTGCCACGTGTCAACATCGGATTCAATCAAGTCAACCAACCGGAGGATGCCACATGTCCATCACTGATTCACCCACGTCGCTGGCCACGTCAACCTTGCCATATGCCATGTCATCTTCCACGTAATCCTGCCACATCAGTTGCTGACGTCACCCTGCCACGTGTCACCCTTTCAGTGGTGACACGTGTCACTTCGGGATTGGTCCAACTGTGCGCCGAAAATGCCAAATCAGCCTGACACGTGTCCCGCTCTGGAGCCGCCACATGTCCTGTACGAAATCTGCCACATCATCGTACGGACCTGCCACGTGTCTTTTACGGACTGACACGTGTCCTGTACAGAATGTACGGACAGGTACAGTCAGCATCCAAAATTTTGCCTGTTTGGCTCGGCGGACAGAATGCGATATCTTCTTCATACGGACTCCGTTTGACATAAAAATTATACCACCGGAATCAAGAAGACGATTCGGGCACAATGGTGTTGGTTTCATTGAATTCTGAGCACTTTCATTTTTGAGCATTTTTCATGCCCTAACAGGCTTCTGAATCCGATTTCGGATCAATTTGTATTCTCATAAAAATTGTAGTACCAAGCGCAAGTGCTCGTCATGCTCCTCCGTCATCCGAGAGTAGATCAAAATATCGTCAATGAATACTTGGATGAACTTGTCCAAGTACTCGTGGAACACCCCATTCATCAAACTCATAAATACCCCTGGGGAATTTGTCAGTCCCAACGGTAAAACAGTAAACTCGTAATGTCCAAATCTCGTCTTAAAGGCGGTCTTAGGGACGTCATCCTCCTTGATTCGTAACTGCTGATACCCTGATCGCAAATCGATCTTGGAAAACATCGTCGCACCCTTCATTTGATCGAACAGATCATCAATTCTTGGTAAGGGATATTGATTCTTGATCGTAGCCTCGTTCAATTGACGATAGTCCATGCAGAGCCTCCATGATTTGTCCTTCTTTCGTATGAAAATAAAAGGTGCACCCCACGGTGACACACTAGGATGTATCAGTCGCAGGTCCAACAACTCCTTCAGTTGCATTTTCAACTCTTGCAACTCTGGGGTCGACATCCGATAAAGCGTTCTTGCTATTGGTTCGGTCCCCGGTTTCAGGTCTATGGTAAACTCCAATTCCCTTTCTTGCGGAATCCTAGGTAACTCCTCTGGAAACAAGTCCGCAAACTCCTTCACCACCGGAAAGTGTTCTAGACCTTCCGCCACTCCCTTTTCATTTAGCGCAAGGATCGCATAAAGCTTGCACCCCTTGTGCATACTCTTCCGTAATTGTAAGGAAGAGACAAACATCAGGGAAACTCCCTGGTTTCGTCCTACAATCACACGTCTCTGTCCTTTGTCATCAACCAATCTCAATCGTTTCGTGTTACAGTTGAGTATCGCCTCATGTGATTCCAACCAATCCATACCAATCACGACATCATAAGATCCTAAGATCATGACGTACAAGTTGACCCTCGTGACAAACTCTCCCAGGTTAAGGGCGCAGCCCGTAACCTTTCCTCCAACCTTTTGGTTGGCTCCTGAAGCCATCTCTACGAAGCTAAACTCATCCTGTTCGACTGCCTTCACCTTAATCCCTTTTAGTGCTGCACCAGAAATGAAACTCTCAGTAGCACCTGGGTCTATCAAAATACTAAGGGTCTAGTCAGCAACAGTACCCGTCGTCTCAAGCATAGTCGACTAGTGCTCTGCCTGGCGGTTATTCACCGCTGCATGAATCCGATGGGCCTTGCCAAAATCTCCCATTGTAGTGGGTTCGGCTGATCCGGACGCCCTGGTCCTCTCCATGGGACAGTCGCGTTGGTAGTGTGGCTCCCCACACGTCCAACACCCCTTCTTCGGCCCAGTAGTCTTGGTACCCAAAGTAGAAGACGACGACCCACTGGCCTGGAACCTCGGTCTGTTCTACTGAACAGGCCTAAACTGTTGCTGCTACGGGCGACGTTGATGCTGGTGTTGTGGTCCCCGATAGGGTGCCCACTACTGAGGCGGCGGTCGTCAGGGTGTAGTGAAAGTGGATCCTCTCTGGAAGCCACGATATCCCGGCGTATGTCTCGTTGGGGTCTAATGTTGCGGTGTACCAGATGAACCCTGCCCTGTGGGTCTCGCTGGAGTCCTAGTCTAACCCCCACTGATAAGCTCCTCCTCTTCTATGAGGGCCTTTTGGACAGAGTCATTCAAGGTTTGAGGCATCAAGATCCTAACCTTTGCACGAAGTCTACCGTTAAGGCCCAACACGAACCGGTTGACCTTGAGTTTCTCTGTGTTAAGGTGCGGAGCATACCGGAGCAGCTCCATGAATGTTCCTCGTACTCAGGCACCATACGACCTCCCTGTTGTAATGCGTTGAACCCATTGAGCTGACGCTCAATGAATTCCTCTGAAAGGTACCCCTCTCGGAACCGTTACTCGAACAGTTCCCATGACACATCTTCAACGGCCATGTTCAGCTGCGACAGAAGCATCTTCCACCATAGTAGAGCGCTCCCCTTCAGTTGGAAGACCGCCATGCGGACCTTCATGTTGGAGGTATAATTGCAAAGTGTGAAGAACATCGCCATGTTCTCCAACCATGCCTCGGAGGCGGCGCCATCCGAGGCACCAAAGAACTCGGGAAATTTAACCTTCTCGAGTTCATGGTGAACGCTACCAGTAACGGCCGGTGCGCACGGCAAAACCTCAGCGGGTCCTGGCGCCCTGGCCTCGTCTTTGTCCAATCGGCTGATCAGTGCCTCGGACATGCGCTCAAAATATCTCCTCATCCCAACAACATCACCAACCGCTATCTTCTCTTTTCCGAGAACTTGCTCGCCTCCCTGGGGGTTAGACCCCTCAGGCGGGGATGCTACTGGAGGCATCGCGCCTCCTCCCCTAGCACCCTGTCGTATGCCTCCACGGTGTCCTCTAACCATGATTACCTGCACGCACCCAATCAACTCGATCAACAATATTATAATAAAATCAACTCATGTCAACGAAAGTCATAGCAAATCCCAAGTCGCGGGTCGAATCGGCTCTGATACCATATGTAACGACCTCCTCGTTACGACGACCCAACTCTGGTAACTAGTGCAATTTTTTTTTGTGTGTGTTTTAAAAGTGTGTGCACGTGTGTACAAGGGAAACAACACATTCGACTCTACGTCACCTCTCGGTGACGAATAAGATGCAACCAGGATGAACATAAAAAGACGACATAAGGCACACAACAAGTAACTGCAAGCATTAAACGACAATCAATCAACCATAAAAAGACTGACTTCCAGCCCGTCCTACCCTGCAATGGTTAGGACCTCCAAGACACATAATTAACGCTCAAGCCCAGGTTCCCATCGATTTTAAGCATTTAAGGTCTAAGGGCTAGCGACTGTTCTGAGGAACATGGAGATGTCTACATCCCGACCAACCCCAAGAAGACCGAAACCAAAAAAATGCTAAATCTACCACATCAAGATTAACTAAGATCGTTCTATCAACCAAATTCAAGTTCAACCAAGGGTGGGAGTAAACTTTACTGAAATTCATCATACATTAACTTTAATTAACCGCACGTTACTAATCCCGTTCTAAATCACTCCAACCTCATCAAGGTTTTGAGCGCATTAGAACAGAGTTTAATTAATCATTCTATCAACAAGGCGCAAGAAATCCGGTTGCAACCAATCACAAATAATCCAAGCATCTAGTTGAAACAACTGAGTCTTCGGTCGTGGATGTCACCAATAATCATCAAGTTACAAGTGAGGATGGACATGTTTAATCAATCTAGAGTATCATAAACTCTGTCTTATTTATTTTTAATTAGGACAATTTATTTTATCATGACAGAGTTATGATTCTCGCTACAAGTACTAAAAGTCTAGTGAGTAATGATTTTCTTTTTATTTAACTTAAAGCTAAAATAGGTAATATGATTCCATCAGGTACTATTTAAATAATAAAGGGTTCAAGCATTTGTTAATTATATTCTAAAGTACAAGTGTAAGAATGATGGTCTCAAAGGTAATTCGTCCAAATCCTTCATACAAAACTCTTAAGGAGCACGTGTTAACCTATCAAGTAAGACTCCAAGATTTCTTTACCTCCCCAAGAGCTAGTACAATAATAAATAATAATAATAAAAAACTTAAAGAGCTGATACTTAAGGGTAGTCAGAGGTCCAAGGAATTATAAGTTGATTAAAATCACATGTTTGAAGAAATTGACATAAGGTTAAACATTTCAGGTTAAACCGTTTGGTAAATTTAAATAAACCTTACGTCAGAGCACTCCCTCTATTAACTTAATGAACTACAACAACCTTAACACACGTTACCTGACATCTAGGCAAACATAAATCCTCCTGAAGGTACTGGTTTAAAATTAAATTATGAAACCTAATCAAAAGAAACTGCAAGGGAAGGCGCCCAGGTGTGCAGATACTGTCCAAGGTTAGCAAGACACACGATGTATAAGGAGGTCTGAAGATTTAGGGCTCAAAAAATCCTGCAAGGGCCTAACTGTCAAATTGAATTAAGACAATCCCACCTGGCATTAAGGAACTACAACTACCCCACCGTTGTATCCAACAGTCAATAGATTATCATTAGTTTAATCAAGGGCAACCACAGTCAACCAAAACATTCTGCTGGTTCATCCTGGAAACGTATAATTCTGAATGTCAGTGTAAAAGGCTATCTGTAGTGTCTACCTATCCCACAATACAACCAGCATGGATACTCAGTTAGCAGAAGGGGTTACCAAAATCACGCAGTGCTGGCAAAATCAGGATGGACAGGGTCGCGGGTAGCTACAGCAATCACACTAATCTCATACCCAACTAGAAATAGTCCCTGCCAAGTCGCAGCAAGTACTTCGTCGTTTAAAATAAAGGCAACGGTTTCCAAAAACTCCCACTGCCAAGCATTAGAAAATGGAAGTTAAGATAGAGGAACGCGGGCATTCTAGGAGGCAACTCGAGGTCCTTCTACGGTGAAATTCTAGAAGTAAAGGGGAGGCTAAACCCGAGGGCAGAGTCAGCAAAGCCGGGGAATGGTTGGCATTAGGTTCTGGGTCCTTCTTCAGCACCCGTTGTTGTACCAACCTCATCGATCCAATCCCATCCCCAAAAAAATTAGAGCAGACGATGGAGGGAGGGTAGGAGGTGAAGGTGCCCACGTACCTTCCGGTCAACCTGGAATCCATCAGGAAAATCATCTGATCTGTGCAGGCAGATCTACAGTCCCGATACTCTTTGCTGAGAAATTCGTTTGTGAGGGTTTATCATCGATCAAGTGTCAAAGGTCGAAAATGGAGCAAGACCGGATCAGTGGGATGCTGCCAAGTTGAATTCGCCTTCTCCAGTGGTCAATCTTGTTAGGCTACGATTAACACAGGTACACGGGCATGAGGCATACGCAAAGAAATCAACAGTTGTTGCTGCAACCGAGTGTCCGAATCATTCGTCTCAAGATTGAACTGGAGTGAACCTCACTAAAAGCAGGGATATGCTAACGCCAAAAATAAATAAAATAAAATTGAAGATGATCACGGCCCTCAACCAGTGATCTGCAAGGCATACATAAGTGGGAAGGATGATAGTGCTTGTGTGCAATCACTGGAAATGGAATCACTCGAAGAAGCTGTTAAGACTTGTGTCCTTTGAAGAATGCCCAGATATGATATTTTCAAGGCTACTGTGCTCAACGGTGCGGCTATCAAGGATGGGGAACAGCTTTGGAAGCGGGCCATGAGGGTTGTCCTCAATCTCAACTTATGGTTTAATACATCAGGAAGTTGCTAGAATACAGACCCAAAGGCATTTGAAACCGAACCTATTCCTTCAGAAATATAAATCCAGACTTACAAATTTAGACACAAATTTCAGAAATCAAGTCAGTAATAAAATTTCAGTTGTAAAATTTAGACATATAACTTCAGTCATGAAGATCGAGCTAGGTAAAGGGATGGGATTTTGGTGCAACAACCCATATACAAACGTGAAATAATACACCTACAGATCAAATTCATGCATCTTACTCATTTTATCATTCAATCGAAATGCGTACAGTTTCCCATTCGCTTTCTCCGTGTGTCGTCTGTGCGCTCCATACCGCTCCCACTTGCCGACCGTCGAGACCTCACCGGTACCTCCCAACCAATTGCTAGGGGTACTCTGCTTCCCCCTTAGCCCCTCGAGCCACAAAGGGGCCACACAAATCCAGAAGGTATGCCTAGCTTCCCAACTTGCCTCGCAAGGCTGAGCTATCACTCCAATACAAGATGAGAAAATCCCATCTCCTCACAAGCAATCAGTCCAGTCCAAATTCGACAGCGTAACGTTATGCTCCAAAAAAAACAAACCCCCTTCTTCCTCATCTTCCCTTTCTTTATAGAGTTTTCAGACCCACCCTTGCCCTAAATCACATTTTATTTAAGTTTTAATCAAAACCCTCTAAAAATTCTTTGTCTTACAAGTGTCACTCATCCCCCACGTTTCTCCAAAATTATTTCCTTTAATTTATTAAAAGGCTCATTTCCCTATTTTTATTAATCCCTTCTCTTCTTTTTTTTAAACCAAAAAGGTAATGCGCTAATTAATCTTTTTATTTTATTTTTAAATTCATAATTTTTTATACTCCTGCACGTTAAATAATTTTATTACTTATTAATTGTCTGTGTTTCCTTTATTACTTAGTTTCCCTATTTTTATTAATCCCTTCTTCTTTTTTTTAAACCAAAAAGGTAAATGCGCTAGATAATCTTTTCATTTATTATTTATTTAATATCTTTTGTTTTTTCACAAGTTAGGAATTAATTTCTTCTTTGTAAAATTTTAAAACCATTAGTTTTAATTCAAATCTTACCCTCGTCATCACCCCAAGAATTTGATGAATACCCAACTATTACTTAGGTGGGTTTTTGTTTAAATTTTTATTTTTATTCCAGGGTCTGTTCTTAAGGTTAGACTAAAATTTTACCCTAAAAGATTTAGACTTAGTACTTAGATTCTGAACTGGCTGACACTGGGTTAGGGAAGTTGTTTAAGGATTTCTTAAGGCGTTATTATCTTAGGGCTATTTAGGTTTGTTTCCTTCATCAACATCAATGCGACGTGCCCTTCAGGATGCACCACGTGCTCCAAGGGTGCCACTTGCCTCGTTCGTTTCCTTTGCACAACGTGCCCTTCAGGATGCACCACGTGCTCCAAGGGTGCCACTCGCTTCTTGTGTTTCTTTTGTGCGACGTTCCCTTCAGGATGCACCACGTGCTCCAAGGGTGACACTCGCCAACTTGATTGATTGGTAGACATCTATAACCCCTGGAGTCAATACTCCGCCAGGTGAACTTGTGGGAGACTAAGGGATCTAAGGAATAAGGCCCATGCCTTATTGCGCACCCCTTAGAATCATCGTTAGCAACTGTCGCAGTCTGCCCTTACGACATCGTGGATCCTCTCAAACTAGGTAATCGTTAACCTACAGTTCGAGCCACGGCGGGAGTGCTAGTAGGTTGTGGCAGGGCTGTTGTCCACACCTCTCCCTCAACCTCTCTGGAAATTGTGTGTGTCCCCTTTACTCCATATGTGAGTCTGGTCGGCAAGCTATCGTCAGCCTGCATCATCAACAATCATGTCAGAAATGTCAACATCATATCATCAAATCAAATGAAATATCACAGTAAATAAATCAACCCAATAGCACACTCCCTGACTCAATCCGGAGTCCAAGGGGGTTCCACCGATGCCTCTGCATCATCAAGGTCCAAAACCCTGCACACTCAATAAAACTGAGTCAATAGCACCTGTCTACATCAAATAGTAAAACATCATGTCGTCTATCATAACGCATCATAATCAAGTATAAATGTTTTAACATCAGAAAAGTCCAGATCACTTGCGATCAAGTGTCCTCAAATAATAAGCATTCTCAGTGCGCCAGAGCGGGATGTTACATGATCCACTATTAGAATTGAAAAATTTATTATCGACAATCTTGACATTGAATTGACTACAATAAATTTCCCTTGAATTGAATAGTTCAATATATTTTTCGATGAATGACTACGATAAATTCCAAGTTTTAGTCATTCCACTTCTCAAATTGAACAATTTGCTATTAACAATATTGAGATTTAAATTACTACATATATTTCACCTAAATTGAATATGTCATTATCCTTTTCAATCATTGACTATCATAAGTACTACTTCAATTGTTCCAAAACCCAAATTGAACAATGTGTTATTGTCAATCTTGAGATCAAATTAATTACAATATTTTTCACTTTAAATGAATAGTTCATTCTCTTTTTTCTTATTTACTTTTACATTTACATTGGATTTCATATTTTATCTAACCTTCATCAATCATAAAATTATATTTCCGGTACTAAGTCTTACAACAATTTTCTTGTTCGGATCTATTTCAGATCACACATCCACATTGAGAGGCTTTTTGGTCTCCAAAATATTAGAGGAAACCAATCTAGATAAATGTGTCGTCTATTTGATTCTCTAAAACATGGCTCTGACTCTTTCTTCTGGCTACAACTCTGACTCTAGTTGTGTATATATCTTGTGGCTCTAGCATTTGGATTCAACTTTGGTTATGGCTATAGTTTTGGTTCTTGGCTCGCTTGTTCCAGAAATACATAATTTTGTTCATTAACTCTCAGCTCTGACCAATCTCCATATCCAAACTCTGTAGTCAACATTCATTCCCATATCTCTCTCAAACTTGGAGATGGTTCACCTTGGAAATCAATGAATCCAAGTTGAATGATGGTCTTCTTGTCTAATTTTTTGCTTCGTTCTTTGGCTCGATAGATCATCTCCACAATAAATTTACTAGTAAAAGGAGTTCTTCAAGTTAAAATTGTAACTAGATATCTCAAGACAAGGCTCTATATCATGCGTAATCAACCATGGCTATGAATTTTGGGGAAAAAATGTCATTCATGGGTAACTTTTGGAACTACGATAAAACAATATGTATCCAAATTTAACTATAGGGTTCTATTGAAAAAAAATAAAAAAATTCATTGGAAGTGCAAGGTTCCTACTCACAAATATTTGCTACTCGGATTCGGTGTTAATTTTCTAGCTCTTTATGCTTATCAATAGACTATACTAGGCTTAATGTGGGGGGACCCCCCATTTTTGGAAAAAAAATTATAATCTAACAAGATACCATTATTTTCCATAGCATTTGCCTCACTATTTTGGGATTGGAGCACCTGAAAAAAATTGATAGCACTAAAATATTTCACCACACCTTGAGTTCTTATAATCAATATGGAAATAATAGTCTTGTGAAGTTAAGTGATTTTTCATTTGGTGAATTATTATAGATATTCCCCAATTGCAATAAGATCATCGATCCCCATTGTCTTAAGGATAATAAAACCTTCATACATGGCCATAGCTTCAACTAGGTGTTACAGGATATGCCTATCCCCCAAACATATTTAATTTCACAATTCCCCTTATGGTTATGGTTCTCATCAAGTCAATAATTTATTTTATACATTTGAATTTCTTTTCATCATTTTTGGCCCTCTAGGAAGCTAAGGTAGGACAATATTATGCCAGGCGGTCCTAAGAGGGCTTGCATGCAAGTTCATCGCCTTGTCTTCTTTTCCTTTCACTGATTCAAAAATAGGACCATCCAAAGTGTAGGTAGCCTCTGCCTTATGACAAGCTACTAACAAGTGCATAAACAACTCAGTTATCATATAGGTATGATCCATTCCAACTAACATATTTTTTCTCATAACAACACACCCACAATCGATGTGAGTTATGGATAACATCCTAACTTATACAATGATATCCACAAGAAAGATGTATCATACACCATCACGATCTAAATGAAATAAATTGAAAGGGTAAAAAAGGTATATTAAAGCATGAATGTTGCAAATAACGAAGGAATTTTAACTTTCTTAAGTGAGTATACAAATACAAGTAAAGAAATAAAATAATGGAAATATATTATGTAAACTAGAGTATGTGTACATTATTGACTTATCAGAGTACTTACTAACCGGACTGATAAAATATTACAATAATGAAAGTAAGAATCCATGTGATAAAATGTGTTATATTGAAAAAACAACATAGTAAAATAAGTGCCACTGCAATGCTGATGTCCCTATCATTTGATTAGTTTGAGATAAAATGGCAAGTTTAAAAATAATTACATATGCTTTTCTTCACTAAAACAAGACTAACACACTATTTTATTCAGAGTTTTGGTGTATGCATGCGTAGACTTTATTAATGTGGAACACAAGTTTGAAGATATTTTTTACGATTTTGAAGATAAAACGACAAGTTAAATATTTATATATGTTTATCTTAACTAAAACGAGACTGAAACACTATTTTTTGCAGAGTTTTGTTGTATGCATGTGCGGAGTTTATTAATGTGGAACACAAGTTTGAATATAATTTTTACAATTTTGAAGATAAAACCACAAGTTAAATATTTACATACGTTTGTCTTCACTAAAACGAGACTGACACACTATTTTCTGCATATTTTTGTTGTATGTGTGCACGGAGTTTACTAATGCGGAACACAATTGATAAAATAATTCACACTTTACCTTTTGTTCAACCTACATTTTATAATGGAGCTGTAGTATTGTTTATGAGGTATATCCACTCAGAGATTGACCCTTTCACCCTTAAGACTGTAGATTTAAAATCCTAGAGATAAAATCCATAAGGTCATAAAGGCATGTAAGAAACGAAAAAAAAACCCTACTGACCTTTTCAACCTCTTAATCTTTTCCAATTCACACCCTGACACCTGGGTTGACTTATTTGGCTTAGAGGTTCCATCCATTGAGGATGGAGGTATGTTATTGGGTAAAATCAAGTTAGATTTTCCGAAGTGGGGATAGTTGATTTGGATGATTCCCTTGTTAGATGTGGGGATAGTTGAGTTGGAGGAATCATTTGTAATATTACTTAACAAATAGAGAAAAACATACTTAATTAGAAACTCAGCTTCACGAGGTGTTGTCAACATAAGAACAACTGACCCTTAACCTAATTAATAAGGAAACATAATAATACTCTTTTATTTCCTCAATCTAGACTCAACTGTGTCATGTCGTATTGAATCTCTTATTTACACATTTCAATGGGATATGGAGCCTTCCAATTCTTCTTCATTACTTTAACTCTTTTCTCTAATGGTTTTTGAATTTATGGCGGCTAGTGCAAGATATCAAAAAAATTATAAGGGTCGTGTATACGGATCACATTCACATTATTCATATAAAAATATAATCCTAGGATTTGTTTTGAATATATAAAATCATTTGTTAATGGGGCTATTTATACAGATCATGTTCAAGTTATTTATAAATATTACAATTTAAGATTATGGATTTACTGTACATATGTTTGCTCGAAATTGAGTCATACCAATTATATTTTTAATATATAGGAAAACTATTAACATTTGAATTTGTTATAGAGTGATATGACTCTTATTTAGTTTGATTTAGAATCTCATCATTTCATATTTTCCCTGACTACCATGATTTAGTTTGACTTAAAATTTGGTGAACATGGGACAAAAAGACTTGAATTAACTAAATTTATAACTTTTTGTGTGATACCATAAAACAATTACACCATGAAAATATAGGATTGCTTAATCTTGATCTTTAATTTTCACTGAACTAAAATTGTAATTTTTCATTGAATGCCATGTTACAATTACACCATAAAAGTATATGAAAACCATTGCACCATGAAAATATGTAATTGTAAAAGAAAAGGCATTTGATCTCTTATAATTAATTATGCTTAGTATACCAAGGATTATAAAAATATATTGTGTTTGGGGTAGACTTGGTTGGTGCTAATGCGAGAGAAATCGATTGATCATGCTAAAATAGATGTGGCTCATTCTTTCTGTTGGAGACTTCAGCATTAGGTTTTCTATGAGATTGTTCATATATAATCCTCATTGGATTCAATGAACATATTTCATTTGCATGGATGTACATGTTCTCTTCCCTAAATATCTATGTAACTGTAAGTCTTTTATATGTTTGTGTGTTCTCTTCTTGAAATTTATCTCTGTAAGTCTTGTTTATGATAGTATGGCATGCCTTCTTTTCTTCCCTTTCTATTGATCTAGCTGGTTTGGTAGTCTTGTATGGGTTGCTCAGATCTCAGGTTTGCCTATAGGTTTCGCACTATCGAATTCCCTTCTAAAGTTCGCTAGGGATTCTCTGATCTGGAAAGGTTTTGACTAGGCATTATGTCAGTAGGTCGAGTCTAGAATCCCTTTGTTGCTTTTATTTATTTATTTATTCTCAATCTATGGTATTTGTTTTCTGCAAGAGTTCTCGTTACTACTTTTTTTTTAAGGTCTGAGAGTGTTGTTAAAGGTGAATCATGTTGGTTGCTTCTATGGGATTTGACAATATTGGCATGCTAGTGGTCGTGGTTACTATGAGAGAATGGTGTGTCAGCTGGGAACGGTTGGAGATTTAGGTATCTTTGTTATTTCTACTATAAGTAGCATAGTCAGGGAAGTCATCACCCTCTCTACTGTTCATCATTTATTTTAACAAAGTACTTTCTATTGATAAATGGATAATGATACACACACACACAAACACACATATATATGTGTGTGTAGATGGCTAGAAAGATTCACCCATTGTTTATCTTAACAAAATATTTTTTATTCATATTTAAAAAGATAGTATTACATATATGTCCATGGCAAAAACTGACATTTTTCCTCATGCATTTTTCTTGCAACCATCACATTGCTTTGAATATATAAGAGAGATTATGTATTATATGAATCAAAGAAAATATTAACATGCCATTATAGGGGAAAACGATTGTATTCCAAGATAACATAGATCCCAGATCATTGCTATAATATACTTAAATCATATTTCCTACCAACTTCTCTACTTTAAAGAAGCAATTGATGTGTTTATTAATAGTAAGTTCATCAAAGAAGGTGTACATTGAGTTGTATAAGTTTCAACGAAGTAAACTCACACACCTGCAACTGAATTAGTTGGTATTTGGTGCTCTCATCCTCACCAACTAGACTGAACGATGCTCTTTTCCTTACCAAATGAATCATTCGGGGTCTCCTTGCTGCTACGGATCATTCTTCGGGTCTCCCTATTGCTGCAGCGGCCTTTTGTAGAGCAGGGTCGACCACACACGCATATATAATTTGTAGAAATTTTAGGTGGTTTGGAACAACCAATGAGTTTTTTTGTACTATCTAAGGATGAAAGACCTTATTCTTCATAAATTGGAGGCTTCATAAGGATGGATGACCTTATTCTTCAAAAATTAGAGGAAGTTGTGTGTTTTGAGGAGAATGATAGAGATATTTCAAATCTAAGGCGAGCAATGTAGGAATCAACACATCTAAAGTGGGCAATGTAGGAACCAGATAGGAGCTGGCATTCTGGAAAACAATATGTGATTAACATGGGATTGATTCCATAAGTTGTGATATGCATTTTGAGAGGATCAATGTCTATTAGAATAAAAATGTGTACTTCGGTTGAAGGTGGTGGGGTAAAGTGTGTAACATCCCGCTCTTGCGCACACTAAGAGAACTTATTATTTGAGGACACTTGCTCGCAAGTGATCTGGATTATTATACTATTAAGCATTTGATTTTGATTATGAGGCGTTATGGGTTGATGACATGTTGTTTTGTTGCATTGACATAGACAAGTGTTATTGACTTGGTTTTACTGAGTGTGTAGGATTTTGGACCTTGAGGATGTGGAGGCATCGATGGAACCCCTTGGACTCCGGATCGAGTCGGGGAGTGAACTATTGGGGTTTGATTGTTTTATATATGATATTAGTGCATATGATTAGATGATACAATTATGGATATATTTATAACATGATGCGTTGATGATGCAGGCTGATGATAGCTTGTTGACCAGACTCACATGTGGAGTAGAGGGGTCATGCATGACTACCAGAGATGTTGAGGGAGAGGTGTGGAAAACAACCCTGCCACAACCTACTAGCACTCTCGTCGTGGCTCTAAATGTAGGTTAACGATTACCTAGTTCGAGAGGAACCATGATGTCTTGAGGGCCCATGATTCCATGAGGGAAGACTGTGACAATCACTCACGATGATTCTGAGGGGCATGCAATAAGGTAGGGGCCTTATTCCTTAGAGGCCCTTAGTCTCCCATAAGATCACCTGGTAGAGTATTGACTCCAGGGGTTTTTGATGTCTACCAAGTCAATCAAGAGGCAAGTGGAACCCTTGGAGAATGTAGTGTGTTCTGAAGGGCACGTTGTGCAAGAAAAATAGAAAGAGGCGAGTGGCACCCTTGGAGCATGTGGTGCGTCCTAAAGGGCACGTCACGCAAGAAAAATGGAAAGAGGCGAGTGGCACCCTTGGAGCACGTAGTGCGTCTTGAAGGGCACGTTGTGTTGTTAATTAATAAATGAATAAACCTATATGGCCTTAGGACGAATAACGTGATAAGAAAAATTTAAAACAATTTCCCTAATAAAACGTCGCCCAACCTCGAAAATTAAAATCTAGGTCTAGGTGAAACTTGCGGTAAAATAAAAATATGTTTGTAAAAATAAAAATAAAATAAATAAATATAAATGATAATCATCATTAATCATGTGTCGAGAAGGGGGTGAGTAATTTTTTTAATTTATAAAAATATTTTGGGGGATAAAATTTAAAAAAGGGGAAATAATTGTTTTGTCACTTATACTAATTAAAATTCATTAATTAAAAAGGGAAAAGGGAAAAAAGTTAATTTTCTACACCTGCCAAATTGAGTTTTAAATAAAAAGGGAAAGAGGGAAATCTAAAATAATTAGGAAACTAGGAAAAAGAGGGAAACATAAAAAGAAAGGGGAAGCCCAAGGAAAAAGCAGAAAGTCTAACTTAGTAAGGTATCTAG
>ML781970.1:419327-438183 GCA_009831015.1 Picea engelmannii | reverse complement strand
CGGGTAAAACAGTCATAACTTTTTCATACAGACTCCAAATGCAGTGGGACCACTTCCATTGGAAAGAGTACGGACTTTAGTTTCTTGTGTGCTAGTTTCAGAATCAGATGTTAAATATTGAGCGCGGGGCATGCTGTACAAGTTGGGTCTTCTGAACAGACCAGAATTGAACAAAGTTTTGTTATCTCTCATATATTCTTGGGTGGAAGGAAGGGGCAAGGATAGAGAGTTCAGATCTCTCTTTATATTGGAGGATTGTCTCTTCCTCTTGGAGTTTTATCCCTCCCTTTACATTTGGAAGCTGTAGCTACCTTTGGAAGTCATTACTTCCCTTGAACAAAAACTATTGATTATTTCTCATATATTGTGCATGGTGTATTGTGGTGTATTGGTGTAACTCTTATACCATTGTTCATTTCTCATTGGATATAATTGAATGGTTTAATTATAAGTTGAAAAAGGTTTTAAATTGTACTTGATACTAATTCACCCCCCTCTTAGTATCAACAATAGACACCCTCATTGTATTATTGTGTATGATAGAATGAGAAGAGAGCATGGAGCATAGAAGAGAAGAAGCAGAGAGTTGTATAGCCGAATTCCATGTATAAAAGTTCTGGATTAATACAAGAAAGCTTTGATTCAAACTCATGGTGTTCAAATATTCTCTGTGTGTGCATTTTTTTAACGTTATGCTCACGAATGTTTTACTCTTTCTGTCAGGTAATTTCTTTTATGCTATGTATGAATGATTTCTTGTTGAATGTTTGAAATCTAAGAGAGAGAGAGTAAGAGAAATGAGTTTCAATTGTTCCTCTATCTAAGCTAGAGTTCCTTGAAAGAGTGCAGTTGAGTTGTCTGCAAGGAGTGCATTGACAAAGGGTTCAGAGGTTTGTCTCTGAAAGCTCAGATAAGATAGCCTTTGTTCTCATTCCCTCAGAAGTGCAGTTGGGCACAGGAGTCGTGCAAGGTGTGCGCAGGAAGGATAGAGCTTCAGGTTTCATAACCTGAATGACTTGTTGAGAAACTGTTGTTGCAGCTGTGCGCAGAGTCGAAGGGAGTTCAATCCTTGAAAGCATTTGGAGGTCTGTTGCAAGGAGTGCGTGCAGGAGTCTTCTTCAAGACTCAGAGTTGGGGAAAACCCAAAAGGGATAGAGTCTCCAAAGCCATCGAAGGGAGCACAAGATGTTTGGGCCTTGGAATGGTGAGAAGGTGTTTCAAGTTGGGTCACAGGCGGTTAAGTACGGTGGAAAACCACTTGGTAAAGGGTTGCAAAAGTCCTTATGAAGGAAGGAGACGGATGGTCGGAATTCTATGTGGAGAATTCGCGAAGTCCCGTGAGCCGTCAGATCTCACGGAGGAGTAGAGTTACAACGAGTGCTTTTCGAGGGGTTTGAGCTCAGAAGGAGTAGAGCCGTAGATTCAAGCTGCAAGGGATAGTTGAGAAAATCTTACTTTGTTAGATGTGGGGATAGTTGAGTTGGAGGAATCATTTGTAATATTACTTAACAAATAGATAAAAACATACTTAATTAGAAACTCAGCTTCACGAGGTGTTGTCAACATAAGAACAACTGACCCCTAACCTAATTAATAAGGAAACATAATAATAGTCTTTTATTTCCTCAATCTAGACTCAACTCTGTCATGTCGTATTGAATCTCTTATTTACACATTTCAATGGAATTTAGAGCCTTCCAATTCTTCTTCATTACTTCCGAAGAAAAAATTGCCTTGTAAAAGTATGTTGTAATTTCATTGTAAATCTAGACCGTTCATTATAAGGTCGCAGATCTAATGGTAGAGATTATGTTAGGATTTTTTTCCCTAGAAGGCTACCCTCTTTTATGAGGGAAATTTATTGTGGCTATGGATGATGGTGAATATTGTATTCTGAGAGAGGAGACTGTAAGAGAAAGAAGAGGAAGTTACAACAGGTTTTGCTATAGGTTGTATCCCTTCATTTACTGGATAATAATAAAGGAAGGACCTGACAATTTCTCTGGTGGACGTAGCCCACACTGGGTGAACCACGTAAATCTTTGTCTCTCTTGTATTGTGTGTCTTCTGTGTTTTGTTTTTGCATTTGTTTTATTTTATTGCTCTGCGGTCCTATTTTTCTAACATTTTTTAATTTATGGCGGCTAGTGCAAGAGATCAAAAAAATTGTAAGGGTCGTGTATACAGATCACGTTCACATTATTCATATAAAAATATAATCCTAGGATTTGTTTTGAATATATAAAATCATTTGTTATTGGGGATATTTACACAGATCATGTTCAAGTTATTTATAAATATTACAATTTAAGATTATGGATTTACTGTACATATGTTTGTTCAAAATTGAGTCATACCAATTATACTTTTTAATATATAGGAAAACTATTAACATTGGAATTTGTTATAGAGTGATATGACTCTTATTTAGTTTGATTTAGAATCTCATCGTTTCATATTTTCCGTGACTACCATGATTTAGTTTGACTTAAAATTTGGTGAACATGGGACAAAAAGACTTGAATTAACTAAATTTATAACTTTTTGTGTGATACCATAAAACAATTACACCATGAAAATATAGGATTGCTTAATCTTGATCTTTAATTTTCACTGAACTAAAATTGTAATTTTTCATTGAATGCCATGTTACAATTACACCATAAAAGTATATGAAAACCATTGCACCATGAAAATATGTAATTGTAAAAGAAAAGGCATTTGATCTCTTATAATTAATTATGCTTAGTATACCAAGGATTATAAAAATATATTGTGTTTGGGGTAGACTTGGTTGGTGCTAATGCGAGAGAAATCGATTGATCATGCTAAAATAGATGTGGCTCATTCTTTCTGTTGGAGACTTCAGCATTAGGTTTTCTATGAGATTGTTCATATATAATCCTCATTGGATTCAATGAACATATTTCATTTGCATGGATGTACATGTTCTCTTCCCTAAATATCTATGTAACTGTAAGTCTTTTATATGTTTGTGTGTTCTCTTCTTGAAATTTATCTCTGTAAGTCTTGTTTATGATAGTATGGCATGCCTTCTTTTCTTCCCTTTCTATTGATCTAGCTGGTTTGGTAGTCTTGTATGGGTTGCTCAGATCTCAGGTTTGCCTATAGGTTTCGCACTATCGAA
Source organism: Picea engelmannii (assembly GCA_009831015.1). Taxonomy (NCBI): domain Eukaryota; kingdom Viridiplantae; phylum Streptophyta; class Pinopsida; order Pinales; family Pinaceae; genus Picea; species Picea engelmannii. The sequence goes on along the minus strand of ML781970.1, from coordinate 435,035 downwards.
TTCCCTTCTAAAGTTCGCTAGGGATTCTCTGATCTGGAAAGGTTTTGACTAGGCATTATGTCAGTAGGTCGAGTCTAGAATCCCTTTGTTGCTTTTATTTATTTATTTATTCTCAATCTATGGTATTTGTTTTCTGCAAGAGTTCTCGTTACTACTTTTTTTTTAAGGTCTGAGAGTGTTGTTAAAGGTGAATCATGTTGGTTGCTTCTATGGGATTTGACAATATTGGCATGCTAGTGGTCGTGGTTACTATGAGAGAATGGTGTGTCAGCTGGGAACGGTTGGAGATTTAGGTATCTTTGTTATTTCTACTATAAGTAGCATAGTCAGGGAAGTCATCACCCTCTCTACTGTTCATCATTTATTTTAACAAAGTACTTTCTATTGATAAATGGATAATGATACACACACACACAAACACACATATATATGTGTGTGTAGATGGCTAGAAAGATTCACCCATTGTTTATCTTAACAAAATATTTTTTATTCATATTTAAAAAGATAGTATTACATATATGTCCATGGCAAAAACTGACATTTTTCCTCATGCATTTTTCTTGCAACCATCACATTGCTTTGAATATATAAGAGAGATTATGTATTATATGAATCAAAGAAAATATTAACATGCCATTATAGGGGAAAACGATTGTATTCCAAGATAACATAGATCCCAGATCATTGCTATAATATACTTAAATCATATTTCCTACCAACTTCTCTACTTTAAAGAAGCAATTGATGTGTTTATTAATAGTAAGTTCATCAAAGAAGGTGTACATTGAGTTGTATAAGTTTCAACGAAGTAAACTCACACACCTGCAACTGAATTAGTTGGTATTTGGTGCTCTCATCCTCACCAACTAGACTGAACGATGCTCTTTTCCTTACCAAATGAATCATTCGGGGTCTCCTTGCTGCTACGGATCATTCTTCGGGTCTCCCTATTGCTGCAGCGGCCTTTTGTAGAGCAGGGTCGACCACACACGCATATATAATTTGTAGAAATTTTAGGTGGTTTGGAACAACCAATGAGTTTTTTTGTACTATCTAAGGATGAAAGACCTTATTCTTCATAAATTGGAGGCTTCATAAGGATGGATGACCTTATTCTTCAAAAATTAGAGGAAGTTGTGTGTTTTGAGGAGAATGATAGAGATATTTCAAATCTAAGGCGAGCAATGTAGGAATCAACACATCTAAAGTGGGCAATGTAGGAACCAGATAGGAGCTGGCATTCTGGAAAACAATATGTGATTAACATGGGATTGATTCCATAAGTTGTGATATGCATTTTGAGAGGATCAATGTCTATTAGAATAAAAATGTGTACTTCGGTTGAAGGTGGTGGGGTAAAGTGTGTAACATCCCGCTCTTGCGCACACTAAGAGAACTTATTATTTGAGGACACTTGCTCGCAAGTGATCTGGATTATTATACTATTAAGCATTTGATTTTGATTATGAGGCGTTATGGGTTGATGACATGTTGTTTTGTTGCATTGACATAGACAAGTGTTATTGACTTGGTTTTACTGAGTGTGTAGGATTTTGGACCTTGAGGATGTGGAGGCATCGATGGAACCCCTTGGACTCCGGATCGAGTCGGGGAGTGAACTATTGGGGTTTGATTGTTTTATATATGATATTAGTGCATATGATTAGATGATACAATTATGGATATATTTATAACATGATGCGTTGATGATGCAGGCTGATGATAGCTTGTTGACCAGACTCACATGTGGAGTAGAGGGGTCATGCATGACTACCAGAGATGTTGAGGGAGAGGTGTGGAAAACAACCCTGCCACAACCTACTAGCACTCTCGTCGTGGCTCTAAATGTAGGTTAACGATTACCTAGTTCGAGAGGAACCATGATGTCTTGAGGGCCCATGATTCCATGAGGGAAGACTGTGACAATCACTCACGATGATTCTGAGGGGCATGCAATAAGGTAGGGGCCTTATTCCTTAGAGGCCCTTAGTCTCCCATAAGATCACCTGGTAGAGTATTGACTCCAGGGGTTTTTGATGTCTACCAAGTCAATCAAGAGGCAAGTGGAACCCTTGGAGAATGTAGTGTGTTCTGAAGGGCACGTTGTGCAAGAAAAATAGAAAGAGGCGAGTGGCACCCTTGGAGCATGTGGTGCGTCCTAAAGGGCACGTCACGCAAGAAAAATGGAAAGAGGCGAGTGGCACCCTTGGAGCACGTAGTGCGTCTTGAAGGGCACGTTGTGTTGTTAATTAATAAATGAATAAACCTATATGGCCTTAGGACGAATAACGTGATAAGAAAAATTTAAAACAATTTCCCTAATAAAACGTCGCCCAACCTCGAAAATTAAAATCTAGGTCTAGGTGAAACTTGCGGTAAAATAAAAATATGTTTGTAAAAATAAAAATAAAATAAATAAATATAAATGATAATCATCATTAATCATGTGTCGAGAAGGGGGTGAGTAATTTTTTTAATTTATAAAAATATTTTGGGGGATAAAATTTAAAAAAGGGGAAATAATTGTTTTGTCACTTATACTAATTAAAATTCATTAATTAAAAAGGGAAAAGGGAAAAAAGTTAATTTTCTACACCTGCCAAATTGAGTTTTAAATAAAAAGGGAAAGAGGGAAATCTAAAATAATTAGGAAACTAGGAAAAAGAGGGAAACATAAAAAGAAAGGGGAAGCCCAAGGAAAAAGCAGAAAGTCTAACTTAGTAAGGTATCTAGAATTTAAGAACTTTCTAAATTAAACTCAACTAGTAAATTAATAAGGGGGAAAGTCATTAAAACTTGTAAGGGAATATGGGGACACCTAGGAACGATTCTAAGAATGATTTTAGGTGGGTGAGGGAAATAGGGGTAATTAATTAATTAATGAAATTAATTTATGGAGGAATGAAGGGGATGGGTGAAACATGTACGTGGATGATTTTTATCAATTAAATTATTAAACATTAAATTAAATGGGATTTTGGGAAAGTGATGCAGGAGCATCTCAAGCGAGCCAGTGCGGAGAGAAAGGACAGTTGGAAAAGCACCCAACGCAAATTTTGAAGTGTCTTGAATCATTAATGAAATCATCAAGAGGAGGCACGCTTGTAAAATGTAAACGGACCTTGAGCGATCCACTCTCGTCCTTAGTAGGTAGAAGGCATTTATGATAGTTAATGCAAGTAGATAGAATTTAATTCTATATTAGACAGTTTAGAATGAGAGAGGGAAACGGGATATAGACACCCTCATTGTATTATTGTGTATGATAGAATGAGAAGAGAGCATGGAGCATAGAAGAGAAGAAGCAGAGAGCTGTATAGCCGAATTCCATGTATAGAAGTTCTGGATTAATACAAGAAAGATTTGATTCAGACTCATGGTGTTCACATATTCTCTGTGTATGCATTTTTTTAACATTATGCTCACAAATGTTTTACTCTTTCTGTCAGGCAATTTCTTTTATGCTATGTATGAATGATTTCTTGTTGAATGTTTGAAATCTGAGAGAGAGAGAGAGATAGATAAGTGAGTTTCAATTGTTTCTCTATCTGAGCCAGAGTTCCTGTAAGGAGTGCAGTTGATTTGTCTGCAAGGAGTGTGTTGACAAAGGGTCCAGAGGTTTGTCTCTGAAATCTCAGATAAGATAGCCTTTGTTCTCATTCCCTCAGAAGTACAGTTGGGCACAGGAGCCATGCAAGGTGTGCGCAAGCCGAATAGAGCTTCAGGTTTCATAACTTGATTGACTTGTTGAGAAACTGCTACAGCAGGTGTGTGTAGATTCGAAGGGAGTTCAACCCTTGAAAGCGTTTGGAGGTCTGCCACAAGGAGTGTGTGCATGAGTCTTCTTCAAGACTCAGAGTTGGGGAAAACCCAAAAGGGATAGAGTCTCCACATCCATCGAAGGGAGCACAAGAAGTTTGGGCCTTGGAACAGTGAGAAGGTGTTTCAAGCTGGGTCGCAGGCGGTTAAGTACCGTGGAAAACCACTTGGTAAAGGGTTGCAGAAGTCCTTGTGAGGGAAGGAGACGGACGGTCGAAATTCTCTGTGGAGAATTCGCGAAGTCCCGCGAGCCGTCAGATCTCATGGACGAGCAGAGGAGTTACAACGAGTGCTTTTCGAGGGGTTTGAGCTCAGAAGGAGTAGATCTGTAGATTCAAGTCGCAGGGGATAGTTGAGAAAAGCATACTCTATTAGATGTGGGGATAGTTGAGTTGGAGGAATCATTTGTAATATTACTTAACAAATAGAGAAAAACATACTTAATTAGAAACTCATCTTCACGAGGTGTTGTCAACATAAGAACAACTGACCCCTAACCTAATTAATAAGGAAACATAATAATACTCTTTTATTTCCTCAATCTAGACTCAACTCTGTCATGTCGTATTGAATCTCTTATTTACACATTTCAATGGAATTTGGAGCCTTCCAATTCTTCTTCATTACTTTAACTCTTTGCTCTAATGGTTTTTGAATTTATGGCAGCTAGTGCAAGAGATCAAAAAAATTATAAGGGTCGTGTATACGGATCACATTCACATTATTCATATAAAAATATAATCCTAGGATTTGTTTTGAATATATAAAATCATTTGTTATTGGGGCTATTTATATAGATCATGTTCAAGTTATTTATAAATATTACAATTTAAGATTATGGATTTACTGTACATATGTTTGTTCGAAATTGAGTCATACCAATTATATTTTTAATATATAGGAAAACGATTAACATTTGAATTTGTTATAGAGTGATATGACTCTTATTTAGTTTGATTTAGAATCTCATCATTTCATATTTTCCCTGACTACCATGATTTAGTTTGACTTAAAATTTGGTGAACATGGGACAAAAAGACTTGAATTAAATAAATTTATAACTTTTTGTGTGATACCATAAAACAATTACACCATGAAAATATAGGATTGCTTAATCTTGATCTTTAATTTTCACTGAACTAAACTTGTAACTTTTCATTGAATGCCATGGAACAATTACACCATAAAAGTATATGAAAACCATTGCACCATGAAAATATGTAATTGTAAAAGCAAAGGCATTTGATCTCTTATAATTAATTATGCTTAGTATACCAAGGATTATAAAAATATATTGTGTTTGGGGTAGACTTGGTTGGTGCTAATGCGAGAGAAATCGATTGATCATGCTAAAATAGACGTGGCTCACTCTTTCTGTTGGAGACTTCGGCATTAGCTTTTCTATGAGATTTTTCATCTATAATCCTCATTGGATTCAATGAACATATTTCATTTGCATTGATGTACGTGTTCTCTTCCCTAACTATCTATGTAACTGTAAGTCTCTTGTATGTTTGTGTGTTCTCTTCTTGAAATTTATCTTTGTAAGTCTTGTTTATGCCAGTATGGCATGCCTTCTTTTGTTCCCTGTCTATCGAGCTAGCTAGTTTGGTAGTCTTGTATGGGTTGCTCAGATCTCAGGTGTTCCTATAGGTTTCGCACTATCGAATTCCCTTCTAAATTTCGCTAGGGATTATTTGATCTAGAAAGGTTTTGACTAGGCATTATGTCAGTAGGTCATGTCTACAATCCCTTTGTTGCTTTTATTTATTTATTTATTCTCAATCTATGATATTTTTTTTCTGCAAGAGTTCTCGTTACTGCTTTTTTTTTAAGGTCTGAGAGTGTTGTTAAAGGTGAATCATGTTGGTTGCTTCTATGGGATTTGACAATATTGGCATGCTAGTTGTTGTGGTTGCTATGAAAGAATGGTGTGTCAGTTGGGAACGGTTGGAGATTTAGGTATCTCTGTTATTTCTACTATAAGTAGCATAGTCAGGGAAGTCATCACCCTCTCTATTGTTCATCATTTATTTTAACAAAGTACTTTCTATTGATAAACGGATAATGACACACACACACACACACACACACATATATATATGTAGATGGCTAGAAAGCTTCACCCATTGTTTATCTTAACCAAATATTTTTTATTCATATTTAAAAAGATAGTATTACATATATGTCCACGGCAAAAACTGACATTTTTCCTCAAGCATTTTTCTTGCAACCATCACATTGCTTTGAATATATAAGAGAGATTATGTATTATATGAATCAAAGAAAATATCAACATCCCATTATAGGGAAAACGATTGTATTCCAAGATGACATAGATCCCAGATCATTGCTATAATATACTTAAATAATATTTCCTACCAGCTTCTCTACTTTAAAGAAGCAATTGATCTGTTTATTAATAGTAAGTTCATCAAAGAAGGTGTACATTGAGTTGTATAAGTTTCAACGAAGTAAAATCACACACCTGCAACTGAATTAGTTGGTATTTGGTGCTCTCATCCTCACCAACTAGACTGAACGATGCTCTTTTCCTTACCAAATGAATCATTCGGGGTCTCCTTGCTGCTATGGATCATTCTGCGGGTCTCCCTATTTCTGCAGCGGCCTTTTGTAGAGCGGGGTCGACCACACACGCATATATAATTTGCAGAAATTTTAGGTGGTTTGGAACAACCAATGCGTTTTTTGTACTATCTAAGGATGAAAGACCTTATTCTTCATAAATTGGAGGCTTCATAACGACAGATGACCTTATTCTTCAAAAATTAGAGGAATTTGTGTGTTTTGAGGAGAATGATAGAGAAATTTCAAATCTAAGGCGAGCAGTGTAGGAATCAACACATCTAAAGTGGGCAATGTAGGAACCAGATAGGAGATGGAATTCTAGAAAACAATATGTGATTAACATGGGATTGATTCCATAAGTTGTGATATGCATTTTGAGAGGATCAATTTCTATTAGAATAAAAATTTGTATTTTGGTTGAAGGTGTTGGGGTAAGGTGTGTAACATCCCGCTCTTGCGCACACTAAGAGAACTTATTCTTTGAGGACACTTGCTCGCAAGTGATCCGGATTATTATACTATTAAGCATTTGATTTTGATTATGAGGCGTTATGGGTTGATGACATGTTGTTTTGTTGCATTGCCATAGACAAGTGCTATTGACTTGGTTTTACTGAGTGTGTAGTATTTTGGACCTCGAGGATGCAGAGGCATCGATGGAACCCCTTGGACTCCGGATCGAGTCGGGGAGTGAACTATTGGGGTTTGATTGTTTTATATGTGATATTAGTGCATCTAATTAGATGATACAATTATGGATATATTTATGACATGATTCATTGATGATGCAGGCTGACGATAACTTGCTGACCAGACTCACATGTGGAGTAGAGGGGTCACGCATGACTACCAGAGATATTGAGGGAGAGGTGTGGACAACAACCCTGCCACAACCTACTAGCACTCTCATCGTGGCTCGAAATGTAGGTTAACGATTACCTAGTTCGAGAGGAACCATGATGTCGTGAGGGCCCATGATGCCGTGAGGGAAGACTGCGACAATCGCTCATGATGATTCTGAGGGGTGTGCAATAAGGCAGGGGCCTTATTCCTTAGAGGCCCTTAGTCTCCCACAAGATCACCTGGTAGAGTATTGACTCCAGGGGTTTTTTATGTCTACCAAGTCAGTCAAGAGGCGAGTGGAACCCTTGGAGCATGTAGTGTGTCCTGAAGGGCACGTTGCGTAAGAAAAATGGAAAGAGGCGAGTGGCACCCTTGGAGCACGTGGTGCATCCTAAAGGGCACGTCGCGCAAGAAAAATGGAAAGAGGCGAGTGGCACCCTTGGAGCACATAGTGCGTCTTGAAGGGCATGTTGTGTTGTTAATTAATAAATGAATAAACCTATATGGCCTTAGGACGAATAACGTGATAAGAAAAATTTAAAACAATTTCCCTAATAAAACGTCACCCAGCCTTGAAAATTAAAATCTAGGTCTAGGTGAAACTTGCGGTAAAAGAAAAATATGTTTGTAAAAATAAAAATAAAATAAATAAATAAAAATGATAATCATCATTAATCATGTGTCGAGAAGGGGGTTAGTAATTCTTTTAATTTATAAAAATATTTTGGGGGATAAAATTTAAAAAAGGGGAAATAATTGTTTTGTCACTTATACTAATTAAAATTCATTAATTAAAAAGGGAAAAGGTAAAAACGTTAATTTTCTACACCTGCCAAATTGAGTTTTAAATAAAAAGGGAAAGACGAAAATCTAAAATAATTAGGAAACTACGAAAAAGAGGGAAACGTAAAAAGAAAGGGGAAGCCCAAGGAAAAAGCAGAAAGTCTAACTTAGTAAGGTATCTAGCATTTAAGAACTTTCTAAATTAAACTCAACTAGTAAATTAATAAGGGGGAAAGTCATTAAAACTTGTAAGGGAATATGGGGACACCTAGGAACGATTCTAAGAATGATTTTAGATGGGTGAGGGAAATAGGGGTAATTAATTAATTAATGAAATTAATTTATGGAGGAATGAAGGGGATGGGTGACACATGTACGGGGATTATTTTTATCAATTAAATTATTAAACATTAAATTAAATGGGATTTTGGGAAAGTGATGCAAGAGCATCTCAAGCGAGCCAACGCGGAGAGAAAGGACAGCTGGAAAAGCACCCAACGCAAATTTTGAAGTGTCTTGAATCATTAATGAAATCATCAAGAGGAGGCACACTTGTAAAATGTAAACGAACCTTGAGCAACCCGCTCTCGTCCTTAGTAGGTAGAATGCATTTATGATAGTTAATGCAAGTAGATAGAATTTAATTCTAGATTAGACAATTTAGAATGAGAGAGGGAAACGGGATATAGACACCCTCATTGTATTATTGTGTATGATAGAATGAGAAGAGAGCATGGATCATAGAAGAGAAGAAGCAGAGATTTGTATAGCCAAATTCCATGTATAGAAGTTCTGGATTAATACAAGAAAGCTTTGATTCAGACTCATGGTGTTCAAATATTCTCTGTGTATGCATTTTTTTAACGTTATGCTCACGAATGTTTTACTCTTTCTGTCAGGCAATTTCTTTTATGCTATGTATGAATGATTTCTTGTTGAATGTTTGAAATCTGAGAGAGAGAGAGTAAGAGAAATGAGTTTCAATTGTTTCTCTATCTGAGCCAGAGTTCCTGCAAGGAGTGCAATTGAGTTGTCCACAAGGAGTGCGTTGACAAAGGGTTCAGAGGTTTGTCTCTAAAAGCTCAGATAAGATAGCCTTTATTCTCATTCCCTCAGAAGTGCAGTTGGGCACAGGAGTCGTCCAAGGTGTGCACAGGCCGAATAGAGCTTTAGGTTTCATAACCTAAATGACTTGTTGAGAAACTGTTGTTGCAGGTGTGCGCAGAGTCAAAGGGAGTTCAACCCTTGAAAGCGTTTGGAGGTTTTCCGCAAGGAGTGCATGCAAGAGTCTTCTTCAAGACTCAGAGTTGGGGAAAACCCAGAAGGGATAGAGCCTCCATAGCCATCGAAGGGAGCACAAGAATTTTGGGCCTTGGAACGGTGAGAAGGTGTTTCAAGTTGGGTCACAGGTGGTTAAGTACCGTGGAAAACCACTTGGTAAAGGGTTGTAGAAGTCCTTGTGATGGAAGGAGATGGACGGTCGAAATTCTCTGTGGAGAATTCGTGAAGTCCCGTGAGCTGTCAGATCTCACGGAGGAGCAGAGGAGTTATAGCGAGTGATTTTCGAGGGGTTCGAGCTCAGAAGGAGTAGATCCGTAGATTCAAGCCGCAGGGGCCGTTGGATTTACCTGTGAACTTCTATTTCGGATTTTTGTAGGTTGAAGTCCCTAAATTTGTGCAACATGACTCATGAAATCACAAAACGTGAAGTCCCGAAGGGACGGAAGGATTTTGTGGGCCACAAAATCGACAGGTGGACAGGTGGCACATTATCGACACGGAAGTCAAATTCCGCTGACCATTTCAGGGTTTCATGGGGTAAAGATCCGAACTCTTTGCATTAGGATTCATGAAATCGCGAAGTTCAAAGTTTCGACAGATTGAAGGACCATTGAAAGTTCAACCTTACGGGCGCATCGGAGTTTCGGCATATCGGGTTATAGGAATTGAGGAAACGAATTACTTGAAATCGCAACCGTCGAAAACGTGATAAGAAGAAATCCGAAATAGATAGAGAAAAGGTCAAGCGTTGACTGTTTTCAGGTTTTCGGAGATTGGGAGATAAGGCGCTTGACCATCGGATTCACGAAAGTGTGAAGTCCGATCTCCCGAAGTATAAGGGGGAATTTCTTGAAGTTAATTGTGGGTGTAGATTTCTCGAAAGGGAAATAGAGGAGCCATTTCTGAGAGCTCTTCGAGCTAGTGGAAGAGGAAAGATCCTGTGCACGTGACCTTCCGACCTGCGGGTTGAGGAGGGGTGCGTTGGCATCAGAAAGTAAAGGACTTTGAAACTCTATATAATGGAGGGAGGAGAAGGATGATGGATATCTTCTATTATGCGTAACGTTACGGTGAAAAAATTTATACTTGACTAACTTAGCTTGTGGGAGTTGGGATACCCTGATCGGTGAGGAGTGGTAGCTCGGCCTTGCAAGGCGAGTTGGGAGCTAGTTGATTCTTTGGTTAGTGTGTGTGGCCCCTTTTCAACTCGGGGGGCTAAGGGGGAAGAAGAGTACCCATAGCATTGGTTGGGAGGTACCGGTGAAGTCTCATCGGTCGACAAGAGGGAGTTGCATGGAGCGCGCGGGACATCAACTCAGAGCGGGTGACTTGGGCTATGGTATGCTTCCTTTATTTCTGCATGGTAGATTGTTAGTATGATTTATGCTTTTAGTTTTGTATGTTTAATTGGGTAAAGAAAATGTTTTTCTTAGCATTATAGTTGATGACTAAAATTTATCCCATAGCCTTTAGCTCGATCTTGATTGATTCCCATGGCCTTCGATCCCTTCCTGTCTTGACCTTCCTATGGTTTATTGATTTGTGATGATTACGGTTTATTTTTTCCTTCATCCCTAGCTCATCAGTCCATGCCTAAGTAGTGGGCCAAGAGCCAGATCTACGGTCGTCACTTTGGTGTTAATATACCTATGGATCCAAATGCCCTTCTTTTATGTGCATGCATGATGAGCAAAGGATGTTCCTGCCAATCGTCTACCATTGTTGATTGTTCCAGGTAGTGTGTAGTATTGCGCCTTGATGTGTTTAATTAACCCTGCAATTTTTTATTGATGGCGAATTTTTCTTTAACTCTCTATTTTTATATCTTGATGGACATTCCCTGCATTTTTTTTACCTCTGCACTCTTCTTTTGAAGACAATTGAGACTGTGTTTTTCACCACTAGTTAAGACTGCACTTACAAATGATTCGTTGGAGGAATCATTTGTAATATTACTTCTTCGGCTACATTTCGTTTGATTTGGGGGTGAATTTTTTTATCCAGCGAAATTTTTAATTATGATTAGCTTGTTTATATTGCCAGGAGCTCGATCAACTACATGCTTTACATTTAGACGACCAGTGTATAATTGATTAAGATGAGTTATACTTCTAGGTGTTTTTTTTAGGTTATAAACTCAACGAATTAAATTTTATGCATGTTATAACCTCTGTGAATTTTTTATTGTTTAAACTCAACAATTTTGTTGTAAAACCCTTCCTCTGCGATATGTAAACAAGATTTTGTTGTAATACATTACCTCTACTATATGTACCCACGAATTTGTTGTAACACCTTACCTCTGCGTTATGTAACCATGATTTTGTTGTAATACATTACCTCTGCGATTTGTAATTGTTGTGACACCATACCACTATGATTTGTAACCACGAATTTGCTGTGACACCATACCACTGCAATTTTTAACCACGGCTTTGTTGTGACACCATACCACTACAATTTATAACCATGATTTTGCTGTAATACATTACCTCTGCGATTTGTAACTACTTTGACACCATACCACTGCGATTTGTAACCATGACTTTGTTGTGACACCTTTACCTCTGCATTTTTTTTGGCCACCAAAGCTCGGCGGGGATCTCTACAATCTTCCCTGTGAAAGTTGTGTTACATTCTCTATGACTTTGCCCCATTCCATTTTTAGTTGACAGTCAGTGCCTAATTTTGATTAAAGACGCATTACATATTCAGCTATAATTTATTTAGATTACCCAGTGACTTATCAATCTACACACATCCAATTTATTTTTGACAGCCAATGTGTAATTACACTGTAGTTATACAACAATGGTAATTTACATTTACTTTACACAACAACTTCTTACCATTTTAGACAGCCAGATGTTGGATTTTGCGTTGATGGCAATTGACTTAGAAATTTCTAGATGACTAACTAAATGCTTCGGCGTTCTTACCCCTGAGTTTTACTTTTACCTGAGAGTGTTTCTGATTGGTAGTATTGGCTGGGACAACTTCCCTCTATTTTTATTAGCAGTAATAATTTGTGGTAGGATATCGTTAACAATGGCATTGGCTGCATTAAATGGATCTGAAGGACATTAATTATGACTAGGCATATGGCATTAAATCCCATTAAAAGCATATGGCATCCAATCTCATTGAATGTATATGGCTCTAATTTCTCATTGAATGTATATGGCTCTAATTTCCCATTGAATGTATATGGCTTTAACAACATTGTCACTTCTTAGCAGATTCTTTTTAAGGTTAACAGAAGACTGTCATGTGGTACAATTAGTGTAGATAGACCGCATGTTGTAATGTAATGTGTTAATAAGTATTTCATTATATCTTTCTGCATTGATATGGTAAATGTTGTTTTATGGTGTCAATTTCTAGTTATATTACAATTTGGAATTAATTTAGAATTACCCTCTTGATTGTAAGTAATGATAAAATTAGATCTGTATTCGATGTTAATTAGATGGTAATTATTGACCAGTTAGACTTGATAAAAGGGTTGGGTGGTTGACAAAGTCATGTATTGGCTTGTGTCTTCCCTGGTAGTCATCCTCTAGTGTCTCATCGACATGTTGTTGGGGTTTGCGTGTGGTTTTGTTATCAGTATTCGACTCCTAGCACGTCAAATTTATCTAGATTCCTCGGTCCAGATAGGATGTGTGGTGCCAAGGTTATTGACGTGTCTATCACCTGGGGAAGACATGATTCCTAATGAGGGGATCATTGCGTGCCCTATTGGATAGCGGCGAACGAGAACTTGGCCGAAGTCGGTGCGTTCTGTGTGAGTGTTGTCGAGCGTTGTAAGTTTCTTTTGGTGCTTGGGTGGAATGCCTTCATATGTTTGGTACATGCGCCTTGAGGTTCTAGTCTTGTTTGTCAAGTTCGATGTGTTAGGAGGGGGATTTTTTCTCTTAGCTTGTAGGCATGTCTTGTTTGCGTTGGGTGGGTAGTCATTCCTCCTAGTTGATATACGCATGTTTCGCCCAGTTTCCCTTGTTCCAGTGCGTGGAGTCATAGTTTCCTATTGCCTGGACTGCATGCTTGCGTTCGTCGTCAATGATGTGGTTAAACTGTTGTCATCATCGCCTTCTTGCCTTTAAAAAAAAAAAAAAAATTATGCTTATGCTTCGCCCGTAGTCGTAACAATGGGGTCGTTACAAAGTGGAAGAAGGCGATGGTGGTGGTGGAGTGTCGTCAAAGAAGGTGGTGATATTCTTGAACAATGCACAAAGCTTCTTGAACAAGGCAAAGGTAGTGTGACAATTAGCAAGGCTAACAATATGGAAGGGTTGACAATATGCTAATGAATACTCTATGGAGTATTAATTAATAAGTAGTGAGGGTTCTCAAGCGAGGAGATCAAATCTAATCTAAATCAGATCAAAAAATATTAATGCTCATCGCCACAATGGAAATAATACTTTCAAGATGAAAGCCAATAACATGACAGAAAAATAAATTTTGTTTATTTAGTTTAATCTCAATAACAAATTTACCTAAGTTCCAGATTGGAAATTATGAAAAAAATTAGTTAAACATAGAACTAATAGTGGATCAACACCAAACTCATTCCTATAGTCCCTACCTGGGTAGGCAGTAATAAGGAGATTTATATTTAATCTTATGACAAACATGATGAAACATCCTCATTAAATGAGGAGTGGGCACCAAGTCTTAGTTCACCACAACCAAAGTAGGAAAACTCATTATCAAATATGATATCTTAAGAAACAAAGCCCATAAAGCAGGGAGTTTCATATTTAATCTTAGGATAAGAAGGAGGGGATTAGTATTAAATGAGGAAAAGTTAAGAGTTTTAAGGTTAGAGAAAAAAAAAATGATGTAGTGGTCCTAATGGTTAAGAATACGTGTTTCTTTCTAAAACCTCACAAGTTCAAATCTAAAGGAGATAGGATATATATATACTTTACTAGTCAACATTATATTATTATTATTTATTGATTGATTTTAAATTGTTTTTTGAATGTATAAATAGACTTACTGCTTGAAATATTTTTGGAATACTTGGATTCTACAATCCCAACAACTCAAATTTGTTATTTCAATATTTTCTAGATAAAATTAATTGAAAAAAATTAAAAAAATAAATTAGAAAGTTTTGAATGTATAAATATATGTTAGAATTGTCAATGCGGAAAACACAACTCACAATGATAATTAACAATCACATAGAAAATAAAACACGGGATTTCACGTGGTTCACCCAAATGTTGGGCTACATCCACCAAGCATAGGCATCGGTTGTCTTATTATTCATATCATGGAGATTACATTAGCTCACTCACACTCAATTGTTTTTGTCTCTACGGGCTTACATGTATTTATATACATTTACAATAAACTGAATAATAAATGCAATCCCTATCCATATTCTAACTTGGTCTATTTGGTTGTAACCAACGCAGAATAATAGGATCCAAATATATTCTTGGTAATTCTTTGTCACCAAATCCCAACAATATCCACCTTGACAACAATTAACCTGATACCTTGCTCCTTCCTTTTGTTCATCACCTTTTCTGCAAGCCAAGAGAATCCAAGCACCATTGCATCTTCTCTAATAAAACTGGTTTCATGATCTCGCCTGTGTGACTTGCACGAGTTTGGATTTCCCGAGGGGTCACTCCACCTCCAACATGTCTTCCACAAATGTGTTGTGAAACATATTTAGTGATAGATCTCCTCCTATCCAAAACACATGTAAAATATACATTACAATTATCATAGACCATCTTAGTGTAACCATTATGGGTGACATTTGTGCTTCTCAAATGCTAAAGCACCCATTTCACTGCAACACCTGAATCTGTCACGTTTCTGACAACATCATTAGCAAGTGAAACATCTAGTCTTAACCATTTCATCACATACAATAGACCTCCTACTGAACTTACACAAGACATAACATTTTCTTGTTTATAGATAGGCCATATTCTTAAAGAAAACTTATAATGGAAATCAAGAGGGATAAAAACTGGTTTTACAATGTTCATACTGAACTCCAACCACAACTTACCATTACCATCTCTGTGTACTTCCATGCCCTTAATTTTTTTTTTTGCTCCTTGATCCCTCATCTGAATCGTTATGTCCACCTGAGTCATTTTCTTACTAATTTTATCCATGCTTCGGCTTGCATCGAGCATATCATCAACAAAGAACATCAAGACTGTGAATGTACTATAAACCGTATAATCATTCCTACCCTTTGAAAAATTCTAACTCACTATGAAGGATTCAAACATCTTGTATATTTTCCTGGGTAACATTAGGTCATACAATGAATTATCTAGCATGCAAACAAATTTACCATTGCGATCTTGAATCAACCATTTTGGTTATTCCATACATACAATATCTTTGTCA
>ML781970.1:394777-417106 GCA_009831015.1 Picea engelmannii | reverse complement strand
CGTCAAGGAGTAGGTCCAGACGCTGGCCCATGAGAAGGGCTCTGTGCTCCAGGTCTGCCATGTGGCCTCGGAGTTCGAACACCAGAGCCAGATGCTCTGCACGAAGGAAAGAACCATGCAAGCCATTACCCACGTCGTTGAGGGATACATCCCTCAATTCCACGGTCACTCCAATTCCAGCTTCGAGCTCCATCAGCTCTGCACCATCCACTTCTTCCTTCCTCGCTGAGCTATTCTTGTCCGCGTTCGCTTCTGCTCTGGTTTTATCCCGCATTTCTTCCTCGAACGTTTCCTGCATATCATGGCTGGTGGGGCTGTAGTCACCCGGCCAGGGAATTTCCTCAACAATGCACCCGGGGATGTCATCTGCCAGAGCAATTTTTGGGTCGCTTCCATACTGGTGTTTCACCTCCATGGCTTGGGGTTCCAGGGTGGTCGCCAAGTCCTCCATGAATGGAATTTCTTCCACGTAAAAGGTGGGAAATGCATCCACAACACCATCCTCCTGCCTGTCTCCAGGCTTAATTGTCATGGTTTCGCTGCTACATCTGGCTCCTGTCTCCACAATGATGGCATGCAGAGCCAATTGTTCAGCTCGAGCCTTCTTTTGGAGAATGGAGGTCGCCATCGACAGAGCACGCTCCAGCTTCTCCTTCCTTTTCTGTTGTTCCTTGTGGATGTACCAGGACGAGCCACGATGAGGCCTACCCCGCTTTCTGGTCATAATTGTTAGGGAATAGATGACGATACAGTGAGGATGCAGCGAGATGGGAGTAAGCCGGGACAAGAAGGATACAGGGCTGCACCAGAGCTCCCAGATGATGAGGAGAGCCAAAGCGAGAGAAGAACCACTATGTCTAGGCACATGAAAAAACAGATTGCCAAAGGCCAAAGTCACCTGGCCATCCATAAACCCTGTCATACTAAGTGGGATGTGAGCGAGAGTGTTCGCGCGAGGGAGGTGTCCCTCCACCGTATAACTATTGTTATGGTCGTCTACCATCGTAAATGCAGGGCGGGTGGGTGGCAGCCATCAGAATTTATGCTATGGCTTAGTGCTAAGCCCAGTGTCAAGGAACTGTCGCCTGTCACCCCATCCGGGGCTGGGAAATCTATGCTTGCAAGGTCTCTACAGCGCCTTGAGAAGTCTGTATCATCCGAGAGATGGGCTTGCCAATATATGAGTTCTGACTTTGAGTCAATTCTAGTATTTTCCAAGTGATCTGAAACCTTGTTAGCATCTCGTTTCACATGAGAGGGGATTAGAATGAGATTGGGGTGGATGAGATCTCCAAAATCCTCCAGAAGTCCTAAGAGTCTCCAGCTGGGGGAAATCTGCCTGGGGAGCTCGCCGTGAAGGATTTTGGAGATGAGTTGAATTATGATTTGGAAGTCTCTCTCAATGACAAGACGATGGTACTGGTGTTGAACAGCATCTTGGAGGCCTCTGACAAGGCTTGTGAGCTCCGCCACATTGTTCGTGTTTTCCCCTAAAAATCCTGCCATCATATGAATAATCTTACCCGTGTGGTTCCGAAGGACAGCTCCAAAACCAGCTGGTCCAGGGTTACCCCTGGAGGCCCCATCCAAGTTAAGCTTGAGGAAGCCTAAGGAAGGTGGGGTCCACACCGTGGGACTGTTAGCTCGTCCATTTTTAATCTTCCCCTATGTTTTCACGCACATTTGCAAGTCCCATCTTTTAAGAATAAT
The DNA here is from genome assembly GCA_009831015.1 of Picea engelmannii. Classification (NCBI taxonomy): domain Eukaryota; kingdom Viridiplantae; phylum Streptophyta; class Pinopsida; order Pinales; family Pinaceae; genus Picea; species Picea engelmannii. Next base: position 415,396 of record ML781970.1, on the reverse strand, counting down.
CTCCTCCTCGGGCTTACACTGCAGATCTTCATGGAGCCAGGATTTGCTATGGATTGTTTTACGGATAAGCCGCTTGACCCTCTCCCATGTAATGGTGGTAGGGGACGGTCTAGAGTTGAAGATTCTCTTATTTCTTTCTTTCCAGATTGCCCATAATGTGAAGCCTGTGAGAAGCTACCAAATATGCTAGAGAATTGGATTTTGGAAGGAAATTGTTTCCCAATTAGCTAACGTATCCCTGATACTACCTCGATTTCACTGGGAGCGTCGCATGGCTTGGGCTCCCCAATCCCATATATGTTGACTGTAGTGGCAGTTGTTGAGGAGATGTTCCATGGTTTCCTCGCTTTGTTGGCAAAGGGTACATCTGGAGGGGCCTGTAAAGCCTTTCTTTAGGAGGTTATCCCAAGTGAGGATACGGTTTTGAGCTGTGAGCCAAAGAAAAAAAGAGACCTTGGGCCAGAGTATCGGTTGCCATACTTTTCTCCAGATGGTTTCGGGAATTTGGTTTTGGTAGTTTCCCTGTAGGTAGTATGCTTCACTGACCGAGAAGATGCTTGAAGTGGAGTGGCCCCATCGAAGTATGTTCGGTCCTTCTTTAATTGGAATTTTCCTGTGTAGTATACAGTTCTGCCATGGTAGAAGGTCGAAATCCTCCGTGATCTGTAATTCTGCTCGACTTGTTTTCCATTGTCTCCAAGGTTGTCTTCCGTGAGTTGGGATCCAAAAGTCGTTAACATTTTTGAAGATGTTTTTCTCTAACCTATGTTTGAGAGGGTTGAGGCTTTCCAAATTGCTAAGAGGGGGTAGCTGTTGCCAAGAGTCCTGCCAGAAGAGTGCACTTTCGCCATTTCTTACCTCCCAGAAAGCATGCTTTTGAATCAGGGGGCAATTTTGCCAGGTGGTGTTCCAAATGTTGGATCCTTGTATATGTTCATTGAATCTGATTAGTTGGTCAGGTTGTGCGTTCGGGGCATACTTTTTCTTCCAGATCTGTGCCCAAAGTTCTTTCGGATATTGCAGCCACCTCCACCACATCTTGGCTCCCATAACCTGGTTAATCTTTCCTGGATCCCGAATTCCCAACCCTCTGAACGTTTTGGGTTTACAAAGTTTGTCCCATCCAACTAAAGCCCATTTCTTGTTATTTTGGTGTCCCTGCCACAGGAAGTTTCTTTGGAGACTTCTGATGGCCTTGATGACCGAGATGGGCGTTGCCAGATTAGTAAAGAGATAAGTGGGCAGAGCTTGCAGGACTGACTTGAGCAGGACCAGTCTGGCAGCAATATTCAGAGGTCTGAAGGTCTAGTTGTTCAACCTGTTGGCAATAGATAAGAGCAGGCTATCCCATGAAATGGATCACGTTGACTCTCTGGTTAGGGGAATGCCTAGGTAGATGGAAGGGAGAGAGATTTTGGAGATGCCTAGAAGTCTTGAAAGGTGATTCTGAACCGAGGCTGGCGTGTTGAAAAAATATAGTTTGGACTTGTCTAGGTTGAGCAGCAAGCCTGAGGCTTCCGAGAAGTCAGAGAGAATTGAGTTGAGCTTGGTGGATTCTCTAACCGTGGGGGTGTTCATGAGAAGGGTATCTTCGACAAACTGGCTATGCGAGGGCTTCGGGTGAAGGTTATGAAGTGGCAGCCCAGTAAGTGAACCTTCAAGGACCGCTGCTTTGAGATAGCGACCTAAACCCTCTGGCATGATTACAAAGAGAAAAGGGGAAAGAGGATCACCTTGCTTGATACCCCTGGTGGAGTGGAAAGGTCGGGAGGGTGTGTCGTTAAAAATAATTGAAAAGAAGGAAGAGGAAGTGAGCTTGAGAATCCAGTTGACCCAGTGTTTATTGAAGCCAAAGGATTCCAGAACTGGTCGCAAGTATTTCCAGCTTAATCTATCAAAAGCTTTTGAGATATCGAGTTTGATAAGCATACCTGGTATTTTGCACGTCTTTAAGGAGTGGATCACCTCATTGGCCAGTATGACGGTGTCCATGATTTGTCGTCCTTCTACATAGCTAGATTGCGCATTGGAAATAATGAACGGTAGGAGTGGCTTGAGACGATTGGCAATGACCTTTGTAATTATTTTGTAAATGACATTACAGAGGGAGACTGGTCTGAACTGTTTTGGTTGTGTGGCTCGCTCCTCCTTGGGGATGAGAGTGATGAACGTTGCATTAAGAGCGGAGAGAACTTGACCAGATGTTCTTGATTCTTCTACCACCAGCCAGACATCTTCCTTGATCATGTCCCAACAATAATGGAAGAAATCCGTAGTGAAGCCATCTGGGCCTGGTGCTTTACCTAGGGGAATTTCCTTTACTGTTGAGTCCACTTTAGACTGAGTAATTGGCCTTATCAGTGCTCTGTTCTGCTCAGATGTGATCAGCTTGGGTATGTGCTGGGTGACTTTCTGGATGGCCTCCTCCCTGTTCATATTGGTCTCTGTGAGGAGATCTTGATAGAAGGAGTTGAGTTCTTTCGCTATTTGGTCATGATCTCTTATAGGGATGCCTTGATCATCCTCCAACTGGGTAATGTGATTGATGTATCTGTGGTGTGTCATCGCTTTGTGAAAGAATTTTGTGTTGTGCTCCCCTTCTTTAAGCCACTGGACCTTGGATTTTTGCCTCCATAGGATCTCTTCTTGTTCCCTGCAGGCCTCCAAATCCACAATTAGTTGCTCCTCTTCCTGCACCAAGTTCTGATTTCGGCTCCCTGCTATGAAAGTTCATTGAAGTTCTTCAAGTTGGCTCTCAATCTCCTTCTTCCTGAGGAGTATGTTTCCAAAAGTTGATTTGTTCCAGCTTTTCAAATGTTGCTTGAAGTTCTTGAGGCGTTTTTGGAACTTATACATATGAGTTCCATGATCAATTTCAGCCTGGACCCACCATGTGTGAGCCAGCTGGTGGAAGTTTGGGTGAGTGAGCCAGAACTTTTCAAAGCAGAAAGGCTTGGGCCTAGGGGGAATCCCGGGTCCAGACAGAAGGAGATGGGCCAGTGGTCCGACCCTGTCTTTGGCATTATATTTGCTTCCATGGCCTGGTCACTTTCGAGAAGGGCTTCAGTCACTAGAAAGTGATCTAGCCTACAAGCAACATGTTGGTGCCCTGTTCTTCTATTGGACCAGGTAAAGATTCCATTCCGGGTTTCCATGTCAACCATATTTAATTTCTCTATTAGGGTTTTGAACTTACCGCTGTCCTGCTCCAGCCATTTTGTTCCTCCTGTTTTTTCCTCCAACGTTAGGATCATATTGAAGTCGCCTCCAACGATACAGTGCGGCATGTGTATGAGGGTTTTAACATATTGAAGGGTTTGCATGAAGCTATCCTTATCTTGGATGGATTGCGGGTCGTAAACATTTGTGATGGCTCCTTCCTTAGTGGAGGCTACAACTTTGAAGTGAGCCGTTAGAGTGCCTGTTGTAGAGAAGGGATGATGCATAAAGACTATTTGTGGGTTCCAAAGGATGGCTAGTCCTCCTTAAGCGCCCACTGAGTCCTGATAGAGGAATTCACCACCTCTCTAGCTGCTTCGAAAGATGTTTTCAGCCTCCCGCCCTGCACATTTGGTTTCCTGCAGTAGAAGGATATTCGGGTTCTCTGTTTTAATACATTCTCGAAGGATCCTCTGCTTGGATCTTCCATTGAGACCTCTGATGTTCCAAGTTATTGTCTTCATCATGAGGATGGTGGAGGGGGGTGGAGGTATCCCTCCGATAGCCTCTGTATTTGGCCTGAATTAATCATTAGGTGCCCTGCCTCTTTAATAAGTTGATGGATTGGTTTACGTCCTCGTCTCTTGTTTTCCTTGGTTGATTTTTTGGGCTCAGATCTTGGATCTGCCGAGATGCCCAGTCTAGCTGTGGATCCCGCTGTGGAATTGGTAAACACTTTATGAACTTTCCAGAGCTGTTCTACTGGAATGTGTTGCAGATATTTTTGATTGAGGGATTCCTCCAGTTTTTCCAGGTCTATCTCCGCCAAATCCATTTTGTCCATGAGCATGTTGGTGTCTCTGTCTCTACCTGATTTTGTTGACTGGGTTGTTTCTTTTGGGTGTGTTGTGTTTGGCACTTCAGGGCTTTTTCCTTTCGCTTGCATTGTTTCTTGGAGGGGGTTCTGTATTTCCGCCTCTTTCGGCAGCTGATTCAGAGCATCATAGGAATTTTTGGTGGGGACCTTTGGGGCTGAGCTCTGATTCTGTTTTCTTGATGGGTTCTTTTTCCTTCCCGTGACATTGGCAAAGTCGTCCTTCTTCTTGGTTTCAGTGGGCTTAGAGGCTGTGGCGTTCAAGTGACAGTCTCTGAACAGGTGGTCGTGCTCATGGCACTTCCTGCATTGAAAAGGTATGTGTTCATAGTCGATTGTCTGGTTCCATTCCTCATCCTGATATTCAAGTGTGATGGAACCAGGCAAGGCTTTCGATATGTCCATGTAGATGCAGATACAGGCATATGAGGTGTACTTCCTCATTTTTGTAGCTTCTGAAGCTTTGACGTATTGTCCCACTGTGTTTTTGATGCCCATGAGTATTTCTTCTAGCCAGAATTCCTGGGGTAGGGAGTACAGTCGGATCCAAACCAAGGCTCTTGTAAAGTCCTCCTGCTCTGGACTGAATCTGTCAGTCCAGAATCTTAGAAATAGGCCCGCTGAGTTGTAGAAATATGGTCTGTTGTCGAAGATTATGTCCTTATCTTCAAGATTGTATAGGATTATTGTGAATAAACCCTTGGAGCTAAGCTGGACTTCATAATCTCCTTTAGGGTTCCACCAGTCCTTGATCTAGCGAGTGAGATCTCTTTCAGTCGACCATAGGCCCAACAATTTGCTAATCAGTGCGTGATCCATCATAAACTGGGTGTGTTCCCCCACCCATGTTGATTTGATATGGTAGAGTGGGGGTTTTTCCATTTGTGGTATACACTTACCTGGCAGCCAGTTTTTGGAAATTTGCGGATGAGATGTGTTGGGTTCTAGTTCCATTTCTTTGTTGATTCCTTGTTCTTGGGTAAAGAGTTGCTCCCTCAGGTGCACAGGTGGCTCGAAGGCAGGCCGCTTAGAACGGATACCATTTATGTCGTTGGCGGCAATGTCGTTGTACGAGGGGGGTTTCCCCCCCTCTCCCGAGCTCATTGTTGGGTGTGCAGGGACCTCGTGAGGTGCTCGTCTACAAAGCAAGGAAGTGGGTGATAGGGCTATCGTGTTAGAGCGCGCATCAAACTGTAACGGGGCACTAGGGTTGTAGTGCGCTAGGGTTCTTCACCTGCATCGATCTACTGTTCGAGCATTCTCTTATTTTTTATTTTTTTAAAACATCCACCTTTTAAAATTCCTCCACCCTTTTATGTATGCAATATTCCATACTATATTCCAAATATAGTAATTTCTTTTATACATTTTAAAAGAAGCCTCCATGTGACTTTCAAAAAACATGACCTTTTAAAAAACATGCAAATAAATTTACAAGAGTATTTTTAATTCTTTTAAATTTACCATGTCAACTCAACACTCCGTGAATAAATTACCATGCAAATAAATTAAAGAGGAGTCGTGACTTTTGGTTTAAATGGAGTCGTAGCCGCACCTCCCGATGCGAGTGGCTTGCATGTTTTAAAGGGTCGTCGCACCTCCCATATGGCTGGCCTGCAGAAACGTGGGAAGTGTTTACTAGTGGTCGTCGTGACCTTCGAGAGGAGAGACATGCGGAAATTTGGGAATAGACGCACCTTGAGTTATTGCTACTGCTCTTTCAAATTTTGACACTCTTGACATCCTCTCTTCCAACCATCTCTGATACCACTTGTTAGAATTGTCAATGTGGAAAACATAATTCACAATGATAATTAAAAATCACACAGAAAAGAAAACACATGATTTCATGTGGTTCACCCAAACATTGGGCTACATCCACCAAGCATAGGCATCGGTTGTCTTATTATTCAGATCATGGAGATTACATCAGCTCGCTCACACTCAGTCATTTTTGCCTCTACTGGCTTACATGTATTTATATACATTTACAATAAACTGAATAATAAATGCAATCCCTATCCATATTCTGTAACCAACGCAGAATAATAGGATCCAAATCTGTTCTTGGTAATTCGTTGTCACCAAATCCCAACAATATATTCATTGCTTAAATATTTTTGGAATACTTGGATTATACAATCCTAACAATTCAAATTTTTTATTTCAATATTTTCTAGATAAAATAAATTGAAATTTGTTTTAAAAAATATATAGAAAGTTTAGAACAAATCAAAAAATCAATTGCTATTTCAATATTTTCTAGATAAAATGAATTGAAAAATATTTTTTAAAAAATATAGAAAATTTAGAACAAATAAAAAAATGGCATGTATTATTAAAAAGCATTGATGCATTTGCATGTGAGAATTTGTGATTTATTTGCAAAATAAAGAAAAACTGCAAAATCAAGAAATTTATTTGCAGAGGCTTTTGTAGACGTCTTCACAACCCAAGAAACCACAGAGCATTGTTTTAATTGCAATATTTTCTTTTGTTGTGTCGGACTCCATAGATTTATGACATCCATGATGCCACAACGAGAGGAAACAATGAGAACATGAATAAAGATGCACACTGCAACCAATCAAACAAATAACAAACAATAGTGATTTTTTGTAGATTTATATTATCGAATTATCAAATTAAGGTGAAAAAAACCATTACATAAAACAATTAAACAACATCTCACTATCAACGATCAATTTTTTATGAAATATTTTTCAATTTCTTAAAAAACCAACCCTACTCCAACTCCAAGGTTGCAAATACTTTCAAATCATGGTTTTCCATTTGCAAGTAATAGAAACAAATACAAAATATAGATACTGGATTCAGATGTTTAAAATTTTGAAATGGCTAACCATTATTGAAATAGATATTGAAATGACTAACCATTATTTATTTGTTTTGAACAGTTACAAGTTCTTCTTTTCTTTGCTTTACTTTAGGGTTTGGGGTGGTTCGTTCCGAATAAGTAAAATGATCAAATGTGACTAACTTCGTCCTTTGAAAAAGACAGATTGAAGTCTGCTAGATGATATTTTATCAAATGCTTTGGAATTCCAACAATGGTGATGTAACCGTTCTAGCCGTCTTAGCTCAATTAGTAGAGCGCGTGGTTTTTAACCACGTGGTCGTGGGTTCGATTCCCATAGACAACGTTTTCTATTATTTATACTCGTTGGTCATATATAATGCAGGGTTCGATTCCCACAGATGACGTTTTCTATTATTTATACTCGTTGGTCATATATAATGCATCTCTATCAGGTAGGGATTTGGTTTTGGGTTCTAGAGGTTTCTTTGCTTCATCCTAGATTGTTGATTGCAATAGAACCACCAATTTGCACCAAGAATGGCTTAGCTGGAAAAGGTGTCACTGGTATGTACTACATCAAGTGTTGAGGGAAGAAGAAGCACCAAGAATGGTTGAAGGAACTTGGTCTTAGGGACGAAGGTGCAACTACCTTTGGAAAGTATATATGAGATGTCTTAGATCAATTTTTGAGAGACAAAGAAGATATGTTGGTCTGGTCTTTGAATCTAATGGCAGATTATACTCCAAAGATAGGTTATAAGGTTTTAGTAGGAAATGAAGATCATTCACAATGGTGGTTGAAAAAGGTATGGAAATTCAAATGTTCATCCAAGTTATTATTTTTATTGTGGCTCCTACTAAACAATAAAATTCTAATATGGATGTGTTAAACAAAAAAAGAAACACATCCAACCCTAGTTGGTGATGTTTATGTAAGAAAGGGAGGACATTTGCTACAAAAAAAAAGAAACACATCCAACAATAATTATGTCTATCTCTTTTTCTAAACTTGGTTTTGCTGGAACATGGAGGACATTATTTCCATATTCCTCTACAAAAATTGGGACTGAAAAATTGGTGTGCAAATGATGCTACAAAGAACTATAGATCTCTTCCATTATTTGTATCGTGACAAATATGGTTGGCTAGATATAAAAAACTATTTGAGGATAGGGATACTCTTCCTTTGCAATGAGTTGTTCAAGGAATAAATATTATTGGTGCTTTCTCTAAGAGGCAATGAAACAAGGCACCGAGACAAATTATGGTGAAAAATATTGATAGAAGTAGGCCATGGGCTTACTTTCATGGAGCCTCTCAAAGGAATCCTCCGAGGAGAGGTGCAAGAGTGGTTATACATCTCTCAAATGATCATATATTGAAGTTTAAAGCTAGGTGCAAAAGTGGTTATACATCTTTTAAATGATCATATATTGAAGTTTAAAGCTAGGTTGAGCTTTGGCTCCAACAACATTTTGGAAGTGGTGGCTTAAAAACTCGTATTTATGGCCCTAGAACATGGAGTGACACTCTTACAAGTCTTTGGAGATTCGCTATTAGAAATAAAATGGGTGAGAAAAAAGTTTGCACTCAAAATTTTTATTTACTACCATTTTTCAACGAGTTTTTCAAGCCTATTCAAATAGGTTTTTCTATTTTTAGGGAGAGGAATCCTCTGAGAAGAATCATTGAATCATTTTTTAAAACGTTTAGACTAGCTATTAAAAATAATTAATATGGGTGAGAAAAAAGTTTACACTCAAAAAGTTTATTTACTACCATTTTTCAATAAGGTTTCCAAAGATATTCAAATAGGTTTTTCTATTTTTGGGAAAAGAAATCATATGAAAATAATCATTTCTTAAAACGTTTAGAATACCGCCTAATTCTAATGGTTAAACATGTCATCTTCACGTAATGTAATATATATATATATAACATTCAACATTAAAAGAATCGATCCTCATCCATGTTTATTCACATAAAAGATACAGGTATATAAATAATAAGAGACAGGTATCTAAGTACCTGGGCCAATGAAAATATATCTGTAATTTGATTTCGTGCCTTCTAATGCCTTTCCAGGTAAAGGAAACCCATTGGAAAAATCAAACAGTTTTTCAAATTCTGTGCATATGAATTTAAACCTTTTGTATAATCATACTGCATTTCCAATGATAAGTACCAGAATCTACAAATCACTATTTTCAACCTTATATATACTGTATTTCCAATGATAAGTACCAGAATATTGAAAGGCTTAATTCATATTATTTTATAGAAAATGGATTCAACAAACATACATGTGACAGAGATGGGTTAACTTAGTAACTGTACTAAGTCATGTGACAAGTGTATATAAATATTAAATCACAAGATATGGCTAACAATGGAGAAGACTCAAATAACAATAATGGCTTCAACAACAGGAGAAGACTCAAATCTGGTTGCATAGACCTCAGCGCCAGCAACAACCACATCCGAAATATAGCATGGATTTCACTTGGTGATGGCATAGATCGCGTAAATAATTCCTGGTAGGTACCCGAATAGAGTCAGCAGCAGACATATCCAGAACTCAACCTGTCACGCAAAACAGTAAAACTAAGGATTATCAGCGACCTTTGATTTAAATTAATGAGATCAATACACTTCTACAGACCCAGATCCGTAGAATTAGCACGTAATGGAGGAACAAAAAACTCAAATTGAGCAGAAGAATCGGTGTTAGATCGATGAGAAGGTGCTCACACGGCAGCCGAATTTGAGAAAGACTCCCAAAGGAGGCAGAAGTATGGCCAGTATGATCTCTAAGCAGTTCGCGGTGCCCTCCCTCATTATGATTAAAATGATGACGGAAAACTGAGCAGAAACCCAAGACAGGGAGGAAAAGAAAGTGAAGATATGAACTCAATGGAACAAGCAATCAAGATATGTGCCTTCCAATTTATTTACAGAACTAAAGACGAGTTAGGTCCGCCTTCAACCGACCAATAACCAAAATAAGAAACTCAACCAACACTCAACTCGTTTCAATCACCTTATCTTAACATGCTAAATAATGAATGAATGTGTTGAAAAAATATCTTAACCACTCACTAAAATAGAAACTAATTACACTAAAATAAAAATTAACTAGTGGAAAGCAATTTTCCATATCTAATTAGATTTAACAAATATAGTAAAACTTGGAAGAAAGTTGTTCAAGTAAAAGATAAACTCTATTTCACAACTTATAAACTCTATTTCACAACTTATTATTGGAGAAAATCCACATAACAAAGATTATGCATTATTATGAATATTTCAAACAATACATGTAACAAAATTGCTCAAGAAACTGAAATCAATCTCATCCATTAAGGAATCCATGCACATTTATAACACATACAAGGCTAAAATGTTGTTGAAAGTTTTTATTAATATGTATTAAAGTACATTGCAAAGATGGATATAGGTCTCTAACAATGGAGAAGAAGAAGAGATGAGAATTACAACCTAATACAATAAAAAAAATAATTGAATACCTACAAGCCTCATGGTTTCCCTCTCATAATCTCTCTTTCATGTTGGAGTTGGACCGATCTATCGAATTTTAGGTTCAAACACTCTTCATCTCTCTGTCTATTGATAATGAGCAGGAGTTGATGAGCCTAATGGCTTATTTATAGCTCTCATCTTGTGTGAGAGTTGAACCAACCAATGGTCTGAACCTGCCTTCGGGAGGATGTTGGATTCTACTAGGGGGCCTTCCAAGAGGAGATTTTTCGAGATGAGGAAGCAATCAATCCTACAAGCTATTCGGTGGTTTCCTGATCTTTTGTTGGTCCGGGTGTAGGTGCCATTGTTGTTCTCAATGTCTATCAGTCCAAGGTTCTCTATGAGTTCTTGGAATTTAGCGCTATCCTCCTCCAGGTGCTTTTTTCCCCCTCACTCTTCCTTTAGCGTGAGAATCATGTTGAATTCGCCTCCTATTATCCATCGCTTTCCCTCCACTAAGGATCCTAAATAAGACAGGCTCTGAAGAAAGAGGTCTTTGTCTTGGCTGATCTACGGACCATAGGCATTTGTGATTATTCCTTCCTTGTCCGAACCAATGGCTCTGTAGTGCATTGTGATGGTGCATGGAGTGGAGAGGCTTTGATCGAGGATGACTATAGCAGGATTCCAAAGGATGGCCAAGCCTCCTGAAGCCGCTTTTGAGTCTGTTTAATAGGATTTGCAGTTGCACCAACATCTTTTGATGATATCTTCTGCAGTTTGCCTTGCACATTTTGTCTCTTGAATCAGGAATATATCAGGGTCTTCCATTTTGATGCAGTTTCGAAGAATCCTTTGTTTGGATCTTCCATTTAGGCCTCTAATATTCTAGGTGAGGATCTTCATAGTTAACAATTTGGTGGGTGAGAAAAGGATCTCTCTAAGAGCCTATGAATCTGTCCTAAGTTGATCATATAGTTTCTGGCCTCCTTTATTAGCTGATGAGCCGGTTTTCTTCCCCTTCGTTTGTTTTCTTTTGGGTGTTTTCTTGGATCTTGGTTTGGGTAGATATGTTGATCCCAAACCTAGATGTGGCCCCTACTGATGAGTCCAGAAATACTTTGTGGACTTTCCTGATTTGGTCCTCTGGTAGGGTTTGGAGATCCTTCTTGTTGAGTTCTTCTTCTAACCTGTCTAGGTCGATTTCTGCTAGGTCCTGCTCATTCATTTCCATGATTGTATCTTCCTCTCTTTCTGGTTCTTTCCCTAAGACTGGGCGAGTCTATGGATCTGCTTGGTATGCTAAGGTTTGATTCTTTTGTGCCAACTGATCTTCCTTGTACTTGTTGGGATCTTTCCCTACAGTCTTGTGGGGATTTCCCACCTCTTCTACTTCTGGGAGGCGGTTGAGGGATTCAAAAGAGTTATTATTTTGGTTATTTTTTCCGTTGATGGTTGTGGGATTCTTCTATGCTTGTCTCCTTTGACTTTGAACCTGATTAAATCCTTCCTTTGGTTTCTCTTCATCTTCCTTCTTTGGGGGGGCATTTAAAGGGCAGTCTCTGAAAAGGTGTTTATGTTCATGGCATTTTCAACATTTGAAAGGGATGTGTTCATAGTCTATGGTTTCGGCCCATTCCTCATCTTGGTATTCTAAAGTAACTGTGCTTGGAAGATCTTTGGAGATGTTCATATAGACACATATCCTAACATAAGAGGTGTATTTTCTTGGTTTGATAGCTTCAGAAGATTTGACATATTTACCCAGGATGTTGCCTATGCCCAATAAAATTTCCTTTAACCAGAACTCTTGGGGTAGGGAGTAGAGGCAAATCCATACTAGTGCATATGCAAAGTTTTCCTTTTTTGGGTAGAAGTGGTCTGTCCAGAAATGTAGGTAGAGGCCAACCAAGTTGTAGAAATATGGTCCCCCTTCAAAGATCTTGTCCTTGTCCTCCAGGTTGTAGAATATTATTGTAAACAAACCTTTGGAGATCAACTGAAGCTCATAGTCTCCCTTGGGATTCCACCACGCCTTGATCCAGTGAGCTAGGTCTTTTTCTGTGGGCCAGAGACCTAGGAATTTTGTTATGAGGGCATGGTCTAGCATGAACTGTGTATGCTCCCCTATCTTGGTGGTTTTGATGATGTACTAGGGCGCAACCAAGGCTTGGGGGATGCATTTTCTAGGTATCCAGACTCGAGATTCTTTTGGATGCAAGGACTCAACCTCTGTTTTCGAGTCTTTTCTTATTTCCAACTCTTCCTACATGTATTGTTCTCGTAAGTTCAATGGTGGCTCAAAGGATGGTCGGCGTGCTCGCAAGTTTTCTGGATCATTGGCGGCAACGTTTCGGTAGTAGGGGGCTTTCACCCCCCCTTCTTCTCCCATTCTTCTAAGGTGGTCAGTGAGGCAAGGCTAAGTCGGTCAACGCATACCAAGGGAGTCAGAGAAGATTCAGAACTGATGTTGCAGAGTCGAGCATTAAGAAACCCTAAAGTTGCAGCGTTTATCCTTACTCATTATATTTTCATTTCCTCTTTCAAATTGATCATTTTTAAGGCATATTGTTTCCATTTATTAGACCCCACTTAGTATCTTCTCTTGTTAAAACAAGTTCTGCGACAATGATCATCCTTGAATACATAGTGCCGACAAAAACATTACCCCTGTACTAACATTGGCTCCAATGAGGATAGAAGATCCATGTGATGTGCTGAGAATAGTAGATTGGTCACCTTATGCAGTGGGCTATAGAGTGTGATATTAAACTCTGTAATACATATTTTCTTCTATTAAAGGAAAAATCGTCCTCCATGCTCAACATCTTACACAATAGTCTAGATTTCTTTGAACAGAAATTGAAATTACATAAAATTTGACACAAACTGAATTAACAAAAAAATTAAAGAAATGAAACTAAATTGATATTGTACAAGTATGATACACTTAGAGATCGGTATTGAAAAAAGTTCTTGAGAAGCCTCCCATTGAAAGGATCCCCCAATACATCACCATCAAAATAGGCTAGCTCATAAGTGTTGTTGTCCTAGACTGCAGAAATTTGAAAAGGTCCCATCAAAAGGTTATCAAACTTGTCATGTTTTCCTTTGGCCTCTCTTCTTGCATCCCATTTTAAAACCAGATCTCCAATAGTGAAATTTATTTCCTTATCTCTCATGTCAAATATCTTCTTCATCCTCTCTTGATGTTCTTGTGATTTAACCAATACAAATTCTCTCTTTTGTTGAACCTCTATGAGTTGATGTATTCTTCTTTTCACATTATTTGGCTCTTCCTCTTCATCATGTAGTAATTTCATCACTAACAAACCTAGATGAATGGGGAAAACAACATTTGTCCCATATACCAATTGAAAAGGAGAGGTACCAATGGATATTTGTGTGCTTATCTTATTAGGCCACAAAGTGTACTTGAGATGAGAATCCCATGCTTTCTTGTTTTGTGATAGCATATTCTTGATGATTCTAATTAGACTTTTATTTGATGACTCCACCAGTCCATTTCCTCATGGGTAATATGAAGTTGAGTGTCCAAGTTCAATATTTTGGTCCTGACAAAACTATAGCATCTTGGAACATTTGAATGCATGTGCATTTTCAGTGATAATCTTCCTAGGACAACAAAATATTCTTTTCAAGGAATTTTATGATAACTAAATCAGTGGAAACCCTTGTTGGAGTAGTCTTAACTCATTTTATGAAATAATATATGGTTGTCAGTATCCATTTGTACTTACCACTAGAATTTGGATTTATTTCCCTAATGACGTCTAACCCCCACTGTTGAAAAGGTGTTTCCACCTTTAATAGGTCTGAGTGGCAAGGGAAAAATATTTGTTTCCCTACAAATATATGGAATTTAGGGCATGCCCTAACCAATGCATTTGTATTAGAAAATAAAGTGGGCCAATAATAACCATCCCTCAATATTTTGTAAGTTGTAGCTCTCTTGGAATGAAATTTTAAGATGATAGAAAACAATTGATGGTGTCATGGATGAAAATTTTTGAAAGAGCATATCAGATTTATCTATAATATTTTTCCATTTTTGGCCACCTTTAACACACACACACACACACACACACACACACATCATTTATTTTGTGTGAAGGGAGGATAGAAACCTTTCATTATTATTTTTAATCCTCGTCTCATAACTCTATACTAACCCAACTTACTTAGAATCTATCATTAATGAGAGAATATGGATTAACCTTCACTAGATAACACCTCTTAGTGTGGCATGGCATATGTTTTTACTATTTTACTATTTTCCTTGTAGTTATAACAAGCATTGATTCCATGTCAAGAGTTATACAAGTTAAAGGAACATAAGATACAACATATGTTCATGTTTATGGACAAATATGTTTTGATGAATGACTACTATAAATTCCACGTCCATTTATCCTCTATTGGACTTGAACAATTTATTATCAACAATCTTGACATTGAATTGACTACAATAAATTTCACTTGAATTGAATAGTTTAGTATATTTTTCGATGAATGACTATTATAACTTCCAAGTTTTAGTCATTCCACTACTCAAATTGAAAATTTTGTTATTGACAATATTGAGATTGAAATTACTACATATATTTCACTTGAATTGAATATGTCATTATCATTTTCAATCAGTGATTATCATAAGTTCTACCTCAATTGTTCCAAAATCCAAATTGAACAATGTGTTATTGTCAATCTTGAGATTGAATTAACTACAACATATTTCACTTGAAATGAATAGTTCATTATTTGTTTTGTTGAATCACTAAAATAACTACCACTTCAATCGTTTCAGTCTTTGAAATGAAAAGTTGATCCATAAACGAGGTACTTACAAACCACTCACTTCACCAACACAAATATCTTGTGAAAATAACTTTTGATCTATGTTTCTCTCCATGTACAAAGTTCTTTGTTCTTCGAATGGCCCACTACTGTCTAGTGGAACCTACACACAAAAACTAGTTAGAAACAAAAGGAAAATTAGGTTTCTAAATTTTTGTGATGTTGAGTGCTCTAGTTTCATAATTGACTTTTAAGGCTTCTAAGATCAATGCAATTATGAGTGCAACTTCTCTGCAACACAATTGAATTTGTTTTTGAGATTGGTATCCAGACTCGATATGCTTTTGGATGTGAGGAATCAACCTCCGTTTTCGATTCTTTTCTTATTTCCATCTCTTCCTGCATGTATTGTTCTCATAAGTGTGATGGTGGCTCAAAGGATGGTCGGCGTGCTCGCAAGNCCCCCCCCCCCCCCCCCCCCTCTTCTCCCATTCTTCTAAGGTGGTCAGTGCAGCAAGGCTGAGTCAGTCAATGCGTACCAAGGGAGTCAGAGAAGATTCAAAACTGATGTTGCAAAGTCGAGCATGAAGAAACCCTAAAGTTGCAACGTTTATCCTTACTCGTTATATTTTCATTTCCTCTTTCAAATTGAAAATTTTGTAGGCATATTGTTTCCATTTATTAGACCCCACTTAGTATCTTCTCTTGTTAAAACAAGTTCTACGACAATGATCATCCTTGAATACATAGAGCCGACAAAAATTTTACCCCTGTACTAACATTGGCTCCAATGAGGATAGAAGATCCCTGTGATGTGCTGAGAATAGTAGATTGGTCACCTTATGCAGTGGGATATAGAGTCTAATATTAAAATCTGTAATACATATTTTCTTCTATTAAAGGAAAAATCATCCTCCATGCTCAACATCTTACACCATAGTCTAGATTTCTTTGAATAGAAATTGAAATTACATAAAATTTGACACAAACTGAATTAACAAAAAAATTAAAGAAACGAAACTAAATTGATATTGTACAAGTATGATACACTTAGAGATCGGTATTGAAAAAAGTTCTTGAGAAGCCTCCCATTGAAAGGATCCCCCAATACATCACCATCAAAATAGGCTAGCTCATAAGTGTTGTTGTCATGGACTGCAGAAATTTGAAAAGGTCCCATCCAAAGGTTATCAAACTTGTCATGTTTTCCTTTGGCCTCTCTTCTTGCATCCCATTTTAAAACCAGATCTCCAATAGTGAAATTCATTTCCTTATCTCTCGTGTCAAATATCTTCTTCATCCTCTCTTGATGTTCTTGTGATTTAACCAATACATATTCTCTCTTTTGTTGAACCTCTATGAGTTGATGTATTCTTCTTTTCACATTATTTGGCTCTTCCTCTTCATCATGTAGTAATTTCATCACTAACAAACCTAGATGAATGGGGAAAAAAACATTTGTCCTATATACCAATTAAAAAGCATACGTACCAATGGATCTTTGTGTGCTTATCTTATTAGGCCACAAAGTGTACTTGAGATAAGAATCCCATGCTTTCTTGTTTTGTGATAGCATATTCTTGATGATTCTAATTAGACTTTTATTTGATGACTCTACCAATCCATTTCCTCATGGGTAATATGAAGTTGAGTGTCCGAGTTCAATATTGTGGTATTGACAAAACTATAGCATCTTGGAAGATTTGAATGCAAGTGCATTTTCAGTGATAATCCTCCTGGGACAACAAAATATTATTTTCAAGGAATTTTATGATAACTGAATCAGTGGAAACCCTTGTTGGAATAGTCTTAACTCATTTTATAAAATAATCTATTGTTGTCAGTATCCATTTGTACTTACCACGAGAATTTGGATTTATTTCCCCAATGAAGTCTAATCCCCATTGTTGAAAAGCTGCTTCCACCTTTAATAGGTCTGAGTGGCAAGGGAGAAATATTTGTTTCCCTACTAATATATGGAATTTAGAGCATGCCCTAACCAATGCATTTGTATCAAAAAATAAAGTGGGGCAATAATAACCATCCCTCAATATTTTGTAAGTTGTAGATCTCTTGGAATGAAAGTTTAAGATGATAGAAAACAATTGACAGTGTCAAAGGAAAAAAAAATTTGAAAGAGCATATCAGATTTCTCTATAATATTTTGTCATTTTTGACAACCTTTCACACACACACACACACACACACATCATTTATTGTGTGTGAAGGGAGGATAGAAACTTTTCATTATTATTTTTAAGCCTCGTCTCATAACTCTATACTAACCCAACTTACTTAGAAACTATCATTAATGAGAGAATATGGATTAACGTTCACTAGATATCACCTCTTAGTGTGGCATGGCATATGTTTTTACTATTTTACTATTTTCCTTGGGAGGCCTATTTTAGACCCCAAATTTACTCTAATCGGTATAACCTTTACATTAAGAAACCCAAGTATTGTATAGACAACATATAGTACTTCTATGTTATATATATATATATAGATAGATTATAAGAAGTAATATATGTTCCCATGATACATGTATAGACAACATATAGTACTTCTATGTTGGAGTTATACTGGGATTTTTTCATTACATGTTTTTTCCAAACATAATCATGCTCATATTTGTATTTGTATTTGAATCTTACTACTATGGTTTCAATTCTTGTGCAATTCAAGAAACATAATTTGTGATCCATATGTCCTACAACCTTGATATTTTAACTTCTAGTTATAACAAGCATCGATTCCATGTCAAGAGTTATACAAGTTAAAGGAACATAAGATATAACATATGTTTATGTTTATGGAAAAATATGTTTGGATGAATGACTACTATAAATTCCACGTCCATTTATCCTCTATTGGAATTGAACAATTTATTATCAACAATCTTGACATTGAATTGACTACAATAAATTTCACTTGAATTGAATAGTTTAGTATATTTTTCGATGAATGACTACGATAACTTCCAAGTTTTAGTCATTCCACTACTCAAATTGAACAATTTGTTATTGACAATATTGAGATTGAAATTACTACATATATTTCGCTTGAATTGAATATGTCCTTATCATTTTCAATCATTGATTATCATAAGTTCTACCTCAATTGTTCCAAAATCCAAATTGAACAATGTGTTATTGTCAATCTTGAGATTGAATTAACTACAACATATTTCACTTGAAATGAATAGTTCATGATTTGTTTTGTTGAATCACTAAAATAACTACCACTTCAATCGTTTCAGTCTTTGAAATGCAAAGTTGATCCATAAATGAGGTACTTACAACCCACTCACTTCACCAACACAAATATCTTGTGAAAATAACTTTTGATCTATGTTTCTCTCCATGTACAAAGTTATTTGTTCTTCGAATGGCCCACTACTGTCTAGTGTAACCTACACACAAAAACTAGTTAACAACAAAAGGAAAATTAGGTTTCTAAAATTTTGTGATGTCGAGTGCTCTAGTTTCATAATTGACCTTAAAGGATTCTAAGATCAATGCAATTATGAGTGAGATTGGTATCCAGACTCGAGATGCTTTTGGATGCAAGGACTCAACCTCCGTTTTCGATTCTTTTCTTATTTCCATCTCTTCCTGCATGTATTGTTCTCATAAGTGCGATGGTGGCTCAAAGGATGGTCAGCGTGCTCGCAAGTTTTCTGGATCATTAGCAACAACATTTCGGTAGTAGGGGGATTTCACCCCCCTTCTTCTCCCATTCTTCTAAGGTGGTCAGTGCAGCAAGGCTGAGTCAATCAACGCGTACTAAGGGAGTCAGAGAAGATTCAGAACTAACGTTGCAAAGTCAAGCATGAAGAAACCCTAAGGTTGTTGCGTTTATCCTTACTCATTATATTTTCATTTCCTCTTTCAAATTGATCATTTTTAAGGCATATTGTTTCCATTTATTAGACCCCACTTAGTATCTTCTATTGTTAAACAAGTTCTATTACAATGATCATCCCTGAATACATAGTGCCGACAAAATTTTTACCGCTGTACTAACATTGGCTCCAATGAGGATAGAAGATCCCTATGATGTGCTGAGAATAGTAGATTGGTCACCTTATGCAGTGGGCTATAGAGTTTGATATTAAAATATGTAATACATATTTTCTTCTATTAAAGGAAAAATCGTCCTCCATGCTCAACATCTTACACAATAGTCTAGATTTCTTTGAACAGAAATTGAAATTACATAAAATTTGACACAAACTGAATTAACAAAAAAATTAAAGAAACGAAACTAAATTGATATTGTACAAGTATGATACACTTAGAGATCGGTATTGAAAAAAGTGTTTGAGAAGCCTCCCATTGAAAGGATCCCCCAATACATCACCATCAAAATAGGCTAGCTCATAAGTGTTGTTGTCTTGGACTACAGTAATTTGAAAAGGTCCCATCAAAAGGTTATCAAACTTGTCATGTTTTCCTTTGGCCTCTCTTCTTGCATCCCATTTTAAAACCAGATCTCCAATAGTGAAATTTATTTCCTTATCTCTCGTGTCAAATATTTGTTTCATCCTCTCTTGATGTTCTTGTGATTTAACCAATACAGATTCTCTCTTTTGTTGAACCTCTATGAGTTGATGTATTCTTCTTTTCACATTATTTGGCTCTTCCTCTTCATCATGTAGTAATTTCATCACTAACAAACCTAGATGAATGGGGAAAACAACATTTGTCCCATATACCAATTGAAAAGGAGAGGTACCAATGTATCTTTGTGTGCTTATCTTATTAGGCCACAAAGTGTACTTGAGATGAGAATCCCATGCTTTCTTGTTTTGTGATAGCATATTCTTGATGACTCTAATTAGACTTTTATTCGATGACTCTACCAATCCATTTCCTCATGGGTAATATGAAGTTGAGTGTCCAAGTTCAATATTTTGGTCTTGACAAAACTATAGCATATTGGAAGTTTTGAATGCATGTGCATTTTCAGTGATAATCTTCCTAGGACAACAAAATATTCTTTTCAAGGAATTTTATGATAACTGAATCAGTGGAAACCCTTGTTGGAATAGTCTTAACTCATTTTATGAAATAATCTATTTTTGTCAGTATCCATTTGTACTTACCACTAGAATTTGTATTTATTTCCCCAATGAAGTCTAATCCCCACTGTTGAAAAGGTGCTTCCACTTTTAATAGGTCTGAGTGGCAACGGAAAAGTATTTGTTTCCCTACAAATATATGAAATTTAGGGCATGCCCTAACCAATGCATTTGTATCAAAAAATAAAGTGGGCCAATAATAACCATCCCTCAATATTTTGTAAGTTGTATCTCTCTTGGAATGAAAGTTTAAGATGATAGAAAACAATTGACGGTGTCATGGATGAAACTTTTTGAAAGAGCATATCATATTTCTCTATAATATTTTTCCATTTTTGGCCACCTTTAACACACACACACACACACACACACACACACACA
>ML781970.1:381644-394182 GCA_009831015.1 Picea engelmannii | reverse complement strand
TATATATATATATATATAATTTAGATTATAAGAAGTAATATATGACCCCATGATACATGTATAGACAACATATAGTACTTCTATGTTGGAGTTATACTAGGATTTTTTCATTACATGTTTTTTCCAAACCTAATCATGATCATATTTGTATTTTTATTTGAATCTTACTACTATGGTTTCAATTCTTCTACAAATCAAGAAACATAATTTGTGATCCATATGTCCTACAACCTTGATATTTTAACTTCTAGTTATAACAAGCATTGATTCAGTGTCAAGAGTTATACAAGTTAAAGGAACATAAGATATAACATATGTTCATGTTTATGGACAAATCTGTTTGGATGAATGACTACTATAAATTCCACGTCCATTTATCCTCTATTGGAATTGAACAATTTATTATCAACAATCTTGACATTGAATTGACTACAATAAATTTCACTTGAATTGAATAGTTTAGTATATTTTTCGATGAATGACTACGATAAATTCCAAGTTTTAGTCATTCCACTACTCAGATTGAACAATTTGTTATTGACAATATTGAGATTGAAATTACTACATATATTTCAATTGAATTGAATATGTCATTATCATTTTCAATCATTAATTATCATAAGTTCTACCTCAATTGTTTCAAAATCCAAATTGAACAATGTGTTATTGTCAATCTTGAGATTGAATTGACTACAACATATTTCACTTGAAATGAATAGTTCATGATTTGTTTTGTTGAATCACTAAAATAACTACCACTTCAATCATTTCAGTCTTTGAAATGCAAAGTTGATCCATAAACAAGGTACTTACAACCCACTCACTTCAGCAACACAAATATCTTGTGAAAATAACTTTTGATCTATGTTTCTCTCCATGTACAAAGTTCTTTGTTCTTCGAATGGCCCACTACTGTCTAGTGTAACCTACACACAAAAAATAGTTAGCAACAAAAGGAAAATTAGGTTTCTAAATTTTTGTGATGTCGAGTGCTCTAGTTTCATAATTGACCTTTAAGGCTTCTAATATCAATGCAATGATGAGTGCAACTTCTCTACAACACAATTGAATATGTTTTTGAGATTGGTTTTATGAGCTTTCTCTACTCATTGTGTTGCAAAAGTCAACGATTATCAATCTATTCAAGTGAAATTTTTTGCATCAAATCAACCTTGAACAAAACTGTAAAATATGCCAAATAACATACTCTACAATTACATTTAGGTTGAGCCCATGCCCTTTCAATTGTTGTTTGTTAACTAGTTTCAATACTTGGTTAAAAATTCCTGTGAACAAAAGTGATAGTTAGATGAATATAAACTTTGATTATTTAAATGATTCTATACAACACTAAAATTCCATTTGCTAGTTGTGCTCATTCCTTCAATTGAAACTAGTGTTGTAGCTATGTTGTTATTAACTCAATTTGATTGAGAAAATATAACACTTAAATTGATTACATATATATATATATATATATATATATATATATATACACACACACACACACGACTATAGGTAACATTATTTGTTTTAGAGCATTTACATAACACTCAAACAAAAAATCGATACCATCGATTTAGTATTGGGAAGAGATTTCAATGCCTATAGAAGACAACCACAATATTTATTCCATCATTGTTTTTGTTTCTATATGTCACTCCAATGGTTTCTCCTCAAAACCAAAATGATCCCAATCTCAAGAAGTCTCATCCAACACCCAACTTCTATAGGTCACACCTCTAGAGACTCAACAAAAAACTTTCTATGGAAAGGAGTTTGTCAATTATATGTATTGAATTGTGGCCTAGTAATTGAATATTATTAATCATAGGATGGGCACTTTGATTCCACAAATAATGGGCTAGTGGTCAAGAAGGTCGGTTTGGCTATGGAGTTCTCTCTAATGAACTCACCCACCAAAGAATTAAGGGATCAATGTATTGAATGCACAACAACCAAATGGCCTCCTATAATTGTGTATGGTCCTGTACAACCATCTACTCTACAATTAAATGATCGTACAACATGTGGGTAAGAGAAAATGCGTAGCTAAGGAAAAAATGACTCAAGGAGGAAGAATTGCATCTTGTGGAATGAAGAATATGCCCGATAAGAAGAAATTTACTTAGAGAATAGGGCCTATGGTTTTGGGGGAAGATTTACAACCTATAGGAAAGAGAAATACATAGAGCAACCAAAACAAACTGATTTAGAAACCCCTAAACTATTACAATGAATCTGGAATGAAATCCATCCATCTTTGAGACTGGTTGGGAATCCAGTGGTGGAGGTTTTGTAGCTTTTTGGATTATTCTCTTGCTCATGGAGATAACAAATATGAAGAAAATCCTCAAAACTATCGATGTTTAAGAATTCTCAACCCATTAAACAACACATGCAACAATTTAAATATAGAGCAACTTCATTTAAACAGATACTAGATAATAAAAAAATAACATAAAAAATAGAGATATTCATAACAAAAGAACTTAGTGTTTACCTTGGAAACCCAAATGGGAAAACCAACATTCCATGGTTTCTTAGTCTATTTCAGCAATCTCTAGTACAGTGAAACCTATCTCTCTCTCTATGCATCCTCCTCTCTTGGCCAACAAAATCCATTTAAGTGTGAAAGTACAAGAAAAAACAGGGAGAGTTGGGGTAATGGGAAGGCCAAAGGGTGTGACCATTCATTTCCAATTCCTCACTCATCTCTCTCCTATTTGATTTTTCTTTTTTCATTTATTTATTTGTTTTTCTCTCTTTTTTCTTATTTACTTCTACATTTACATTGGATTTCATATTTTATCTAACCTTCATTAATCATCAAATTGTATTTTCGGTACTGAGTCTTACAACCATTTGCTTGTTCAGATATATTTCAGATCACACCTCCACATTGAGAGGATTTTTGGTCTCCAAAATATTAGAGGAAACCAATCTAGATAAATGTGCCTTTTATTTGATTCTCTAAAACATGGCTATGACTCTTTCTCCTGGCCACAACTCTAACTCTAGTTGTGTCTCTATCTCGTGGCTCTTGCTATTGGATTTAGCTTTTGTTATGGATCTAGATTTGGTTCTTCTCTCACTTGTTCCAAAAATACGTAAGTTTGCTCACTGATTCTCAACTTTGACCAATCTCCATATCCAAACTCTGTAGTCAACATTCATTTCCACATCTCTCTCAAACTTGAATATGGTTCACCTTGGAAATCAATGAAGCCAAGTTGAATGATGGTCTTCTTGTTTAGGTTTATGCTTCATCCTTTGGCTCAATAGATCTTCTCCACAATAACTTTACTAGTAAAAGGAGTTCTTTAAAATTGTAACTAGATAGCTCAAGACAAGGCTCTATCTCATGTAGGGTCAACCATAGTTATGGATTTGGGGCTCAAAATTTCATTCATGGGTAGCTTTTGGAACTACGGTAAAAAAAAATGTATCCAAATTTAACTATAGGGTTCTATTGAAGAAAAAAATAAAAATTCATTGGAAGTGCAAGGTTCCTACTCACAAATATTTCCTACTCGGATTCGATGTTAATTTTCTATCTCTTTATGCTTATCAATAGACTATATTAGGCTTAACATGGGTGAACCGCCATTTTTGGACAACATTTTGTAATTTAACAAGATTCCATTATTTTCCATAGCATTTGTCTCACTATTTTGGGATTGGAGCACTAGAAAAAAATTGATAGCACTAAAATATTTCACCACACCTTGAGTTCTTAGAATCAATATGGAAATAATAGTCTTGTGAAGTTGAGTGATTTTTCATTTGGTGAATTATTATAGATAAGTCCCCAATTTCAATAATATCATCGATCTCTATTGTCTTAAGGATAAGCAGACCTTCATACATGGCCATAGCTTCAACTAGGTGTTGCAGGATATGCCTATCCCCCAAGCATAGTTAAGTTCACAATTCCCCTTAGTTTAAAAGAAACCTCCCCCCCCCACTCCCTACACCTACCACTCCACAAAAAATTATAATTTTAACCCTAAAAAAGTTGGTTATTCTAGCGGGCATGACTTTTTGATTCAGGGGTTAGTTTTGGTGTTTTTGACCAAAAAATATGAATTTTTAGGGTTAGATTTATCATGTTAAGGTTATGGTTCTCATAAATTCAATAATTTATTTTATACATTTGAATTGTTTTTCATCATTTTTTGCCCTCTAGGAAGCTAAGGTAGGACAATATTGCGTCAGGCGGTCCTAAGAGGGCTTTCATGCAACTTCATCGCCTCTTCTTCTTTCCCTTTCATTTCTTCAAAAATAGGACCATCCAAAGTGTAGGTAGCCTATGCCTTATGCCAAGCCACAAAAAAGTGCATAAACAACTCAATTATCAGATAGGTAGGATCTATTCCAACCAACATATTTTTTATTATAACAACACACCCACAATCGATGTGAGGGATGAATAGCCTCCTAACTTATACAATGATATCCACAAGAAAGATGTATCATACACCATCACGGTCTAAATGAAATGTATTGAAAGGGTAAAAAAGGTATATTAAAGCATGAATGTCGCAAATAACGAAGGAATTTTAACTTTCTTAAGTGAATATACAAATACAAGTAAAGAAATAAAATAATGGAAATATATTATGTAAACTAGAGTATGTGTACATTATTGACTTATCATAGTACTTACTAACCAGAATGATGAAATATTACAATAATAAAAGTAAGAAACCACATGATAAAATGTTTTATCTTGAAAAAATAGCATTGTAAAATAAGTGTCACTGCAGTGGCGATTTCTCTATCATTTGATCAGTTTGAGATAAAATGGCAAGTTTAAAAATAATTACATATGTTTTTGTTCACTAAAACGAGACTGACACGCTATTTTCTGCAGATTTTTGGTGTATGCATGCATGGACTTTATTAATGTGGAACACAAGATTGAAGATAGTTTTTACAATTTTGAAGATAAAACGACAAGTTAAATATTTACATATGTTTGTCTTCACTAAAACGAGACTCACATGTTGTTTTCTGCAGAGTTTTTTTGTATGTGTGTGCAGAGTTTATTAACATGGAACACAAGTTTGAATATAATTTTTACTATTTTGAAGATAAAATGACAAGTTAAATATTTACATATGTTTTTCTTCACTAAAACGAGACTGACACACTATTTTTTGCAGAGTTTTTTTGTATGTGTGCATAGAGTTTACTAATGTGGAACACAATTAACACAATAATTCACACTTTACCATTTGTTCAACCTACATTTTATTATGGATCTTTAGTATTGTTTATAAGGTATATCCACTCGAAGATTGACCCTTTCACCCTTAAGACTGTAGAGTTAAAATCCTAGATATAAATGCCATAAGATCATAAAGGCCTGTAAGAAAGGCCAAAAAACCGCTTATGACCTTTTCAACCTCTCAATCTTTTCCAATCCACACCCCGACACATGGGTTGACTTACTTAGCTTAGAGGTTCCATCCATTAAGGATGGAGGTATGCTATTGGGTAAAATCAAGTTATCTTTTCCAAAGTGGGGATAGTTGATTTGGATGACTCCTTTGTAATTTTACTGAACAAACAGAGAAAATAATACTCCATTAGATGTGGGGATAGTTGAGTTGGAGGAATCATTTGTAATATTACTGAGAAAATAGAGAAAAACATACTTAATTAGAAAATTAGCTTCATTAGGTGTTTTCAATAGAAGAACAACCGACCCCTAACCTAATTAATAAGGAAACATAATAATACTCTTTTCTTTCCTCAATCTAGACTCAACTCTTTCATGTCATATTGAATTTCTTATTTACACATTTCAACGGAATTTGGAGCCTTCTAGTTCTTCTTAATTACTTTAACTCTTTGTTCTAATGGTGTTTGAATTTATGGCGTCTAGTGCAAGAGCATATATTGGGAACAAAATGTTGGCGGTTTCTCTCATTACAATATCGTCTTACAAAAGAAGGAAGATTTTCATTAATTGATGCGGGAATCCACCGCTAAAGAATCTAGGATGGGTAGGCGCAACAACAAAAAAAGTACGTATCATAAAAATTATAAGGGTCATGTATACAAATCACATTCATGTTATTCATAAAAAATTACAAGCCTGGGCTTTGTTTTGAATATATAAAACCATTTGTTATTGGAGCTATTTATACAGATCATGTTCAAGTTATTTATAAATATTACAATTTAATATTATGGATTTTATGTACATATGTTTGTTCGAAATTGAGTCATACCAATTATCCTTTTAAGATATAGGAAACATGTTAACATTTGAATTTGTTATACAGTGATATGACTCTTATTTAGTTTGATTTAGAATTTGATCATTTCATTTCTCCCCTGACTGCCATGATTTAGTTTGACTTAAAATTTGGTGAACCTGGGACAAAAAGACTTGACTTAACTAAAATTATAACTTTTTGTGTGATACCATAAAATAATTACACCATTAAAATATAGGATAGCTTAATATTGATATTTAATTTTCATTGAACTAAACTTGTAACTTTTCATTGAATGCCATGGAACAATTACACCATACAAGTATATGAAAACCGTTGCACCATGAAAATATGTAATTGTAAAATCAAAGGCATTTGATACCTTATAATTAATTATTCTTTGTATACCAAGGATTATACAAATATATTGTGTTCTGGGTAGACTTGGTTGGTGCTAATGTGAGAGAAATCGATTGGTCGTGCTAAAATAGAGGCGTGGCCCATTCTTTCCATTGGAGACTTCATATTTAGGTTTTCTATGAGATTGTTCATCTATAATCCTCATGGGATCCAATGACCATATGTCATTTGCATGAATGTAATTGTTCTCTTCCCTAACTATCTATGTAACTGTAAGTCTTGTCTATGCTCGTGTGTTCTCTTCTTGAAATTTATCTCTCTAAGTCTTGTTTATGCCAGTATGCCATGCCTTGTTTTCTTCCTTGTCTATCTGGCTAGTTGGTTTGGTAGTATTGTATGGGTTGCTCAGCTCTCGGGTGTGCCTATAGGTTTCGCACTATCGAATTCCATTCTAAATTATGCTATGGATTCTTCAATATGGCAAGGTTTCGACTGGGCATTATGTCAGTAGATCGAGGATAGAATCCCTTTGTTTCTTTTATTTATTTATTTATTCTCAATCTATGGTATTTTTTTTTCTGCAAGAGTTCTCGCTACCACTTTTTTTTTAAGGTCTAAGAGTGTTGTTAAAGGTGACTCATGTTGGTCGCTTCTATGGGATTTGACAATATTGGCAAGCTAGTGGTTGTGGTTACTGTGAGAGAACGGTGTGTTAGCAGGGAATGGTTGGAGATTTAGGTATCTCTATTATTTCTACTATAAGTAGCATAGTCAGGGAAGTCATCACCCTCTCTATTGTTCATAATTTATTTTAACAAAGTACTTTCTATTGATAAAATGATAATGATACATATATATGTTGATGGCTAGAAAGCTTCAGGCATCATTTATCTTAACAAAATATGTTTTATTCATATTTAAAAAGATAATATTACATATGTGTCCATGGAAAAAACTAACATTTTTCCTAATGCATTTTTCCTGCAACCATCACATTGCTTTGAATATACAAGAGATACTATGTATTATATGAATGAAAGAAAATATTAACATGCCATTATAGGGACAAACATTAGCAATTGTATTCCAAGATGACATAGATCCCACATCACTGCTATAATATACTTAAATCATATTTCCTACCAACTTCTATACTTTAAAGAAGCAATTGATATGTGTATTAATACTAAGCACATCAAATAAGGTGTACATCGATTTGTATACATTTGAATGAAGTAAAATCACACACCTACAACTAGCTTAGTTGGTATTTGGTGCTCTCATCCTCACCAACTAGACTGAACGGTGTTCTTTTCCTTGCCAAATGAATCATTTAGGGTCTCTTTGCTGCTGGAGATCATTCTGTGGGTCTCCCTGTTGCTGCAATGGCCTTGTGTAGAGTGGGGTCAACCACACACGCATATATAATATGCAAGCATTTTAGGTGGTTTGGAACACCCAATGAGTTTTGTGTACTATCTGAGGATGAAAGACCTTATTCTTCAGAAATTGGAGGCTTCATGAGGATGGATGACCTTATTCTTCATAAATTAGAGGAAGTTGTGTATTGTCAGGAGAATGATAGATATATTGCACATCTAAGGCGGGAAGTGTAGGAATTAACTGTAACATCCCGCTCTGGCGCACTGAGAAAACTTATTTTTGAGGACACTTGCTCGCAACTGATCTGGACTTTTTTGATGTTAAACCATTTATACTTGATTATGATGCGATTGACAGATGACATGATGTTTTACTAGTTTTGATTGACACAGGTGTTGCTGACTCTGTTTTATTGAGTGTGCAGGGTTTTCGACCTTGAGGATGCAGAGGCATCGGTAGAACCCCCTTGGACTCCGGACTGAGTCAGGGAGTGTGCTTTTGGGTTGATATATTTACTGTGATGTTTCATTGATTTGATGATTTGATGTTGACATTTCTGACATGATTGCTGATGATGCAGGCTGACGATAGCTTGCCGACCAAACTCACATATGGAGTAAAGGGGCCACACACTATTTGCAGAGAAGTTGAGGGAGAGGGGTGGACACCAGCCCTGCCACCGCCTGCTAGCACTCTCGCCGTGGCCCGAACTGTAGGTTAACAATTACCTAGTTCGAGAGGATCCACGATGCCATGAGGGAAGACTGCGATAGTCTCTCACAATGATTCTAAGGGGCGCACAATAAGGCGGGGGACTTATTCCTTAGAACCCTTAGTCTCCCACAAGTTCACCTGGTGGAGTATTGACTCCAGGGGTTATAGATGTCTACCAATCAGTCCAGTTGGCGATTGGCACCCTTGGAGCACGTGGTGCATCCTGAAGAGCACATCGCACAAAAGAAACTCAGTTGGCGAGTGGCACCCTTGGAGCACGTGGTGCATCCTGAAGGGCACGTTGCACAAAAGAAACTCAAGAGGCGAGTGGCACCCTTGGAGAACGTGGTGCGTCCTGAAGGGCACGTCGTAATAATGTGGATGAAGGAGTCAGCCTAAATAGCCCTAATTCATCAACACCTAAATAAACCCTTAAACAATTCCCCTAACCAGGCGTCGCCAGTTCAGAATTTGAGCCCTTTGTCAAAAACAAAAAACATAATTCAAGACTATACGTTAAATATTCATTCCCCCTATGATTTGCAACCTCCACCTAAACCAAGGAGTTTCCTTCCTTAATTAAATACATAAAACAATTCCTACGTTAATTGAATTCATAAAGTAATTCCTTACTTAATTGCATACATAAGGCCTTTCCTCATTCCCAGTAATAAGCTTCATAATTTGTCTTTTTAGTGAAGGTACTACTGCTTCGCCCTAACATAATAATCAAAACTTAACCATATCCTAATAACAACGCCATTATATTCTAGCTCACAATAGCTTTGCAATTCAAATAACATTAGAATTTCATTTCCTACTAGCTAAGCATTAACAATACAGGTGCTAATAATAAAATTGAACAAAAAAAAAACCACTTAAGCTAATGTGAGTCTTCATAAAGTGTGTAAGGTAAAATAAAGAGATTTAAGAAATTAATTCATTTAGGTGGTTGTAAATTTGAAAAGAAGAAATTAATTAGTTAACTAAAGGGAGTTTAAAAGAAATATATATATATATATATATATATATATATATATATATATATATATATATATATATAATGAAAAGATGCTTAGGCACATTTACCTTATTGAGTTTTCAAAAAAAAGAAAAAAAATAAATAAATAAAAGGGGGGGGGAACTTAAAAGAAATATGATTTAGGGTTTTTGAGGAAAACCTAATGGGATTAGGTCAAAAAGTGGATAAAAGAAAGGATATGGGGGAAAAGAAGGGGGGCTGCTATGAGGTATTGTTATGCTGCCCAAATTTGGAAACTGGACTGGATTGCTTGTGAGGAGTTGGGGATATTCTCAGTTGTGTTAGAGTGGTAGCTCTGCCTTGGAGGTGAGCTGGGAAGCTAGGCTACTGTCTAGATTGTGTGTGGCCCCTTTGCGGCTCGGGGGGTTGAGGGGGAAGCAGAGTACCCCTAGCGTTTGGCTGGGAGGTACCGGTAAGTCTCTACAGTCGGCGAGCAGGAGCTGCACGGAGCGCAGGAGTCATCTGCAGCAAGCAACAAGGCAACGATATGATTTTAAAATCGTAGATTTGTATGCATGGTGACTTATACCGGGAATGGATTATCAGTTGTGAATGGACTGAATGGATGTTTTTGTTGTTTACGCAATGATTATAATAGTTTATGTTGTTATATTCTTATGTTATTTTGTTATGTGATAAGTAATGCCGCAATGATTATAATAGTTTATGTTGTTCTATTCTTATGTTATTTTGTTATGTGATGAGTAATGCAGATGAATTCCTGTACCGTTTCATATTCTATGGGTTGGGAGGGATTAAATTTTACAATCCATAGCTACTGAGAACCTCATAGAATGGACTTTGAATGGAATTTGTTACTGTCGTTTAATGCCTCTGTATATAAAGTTCATCCCCAGTTTAAGAAAAAATATATCTATACGTTTGAGCTCGTTCAGCCCCTGTCCGCGTTGAGACTGGTGATTGATGTGCAGTTTATTCCTCGGTGTAGCTCGACTTTTGCTGTTGTCGTGGATTAGGTTCTTTTTCTCTCGGCAAAAATTTTCTTGATAAAACTTCGACCCCCGTAACATGAGAAAATCTCTGTCTTGAACTACCATCATCTCCGCAACGGGGTCAGGCATCTAAGAGTCTGTTGTAGTGATAATCTCGATGCTGAATCGAGTGGGATTTAGCGTGGCCGCATTTAATTTCTTCCTCCTGCCCGTGTACACCCCAACATCTTGTTGTACCTTTCCCACCTTCCGAACCGAGCATAGAGGCCATGGCCCCTTCTTATCCAGGCGTTGGTGCCGAACCCGGGGCGCAGGGATGATTCGACCTGCGCTGCCTCAACCTTCTCCGTGGTTTCCTTGCATTCCCTTAAACCCTACGTTCAGTAGCTGAAGCTGGATAGGAGATAGCGCTTCACCTGTTTGTTTTCCTCCCTAGTTAATGCCTTCCCTGATAGTGTCGGTAGTGGACCACCTGTTCGACGGAGTCTATCAACGACTGTCTTGGAGTTCTCCTGGCAGTTTCCTTGTGTCAGACGGAGACTATGGCTAGACAGAGCCCCTACGTGATATCTCAGACGTTAATTCTTGCAGACAGCGTATCCTGAGCATCATCGCCAGCCCGTCGAATCTTAGCTCCGCCTTCTCTGTTCCTCAAATTTAATTTCCCTTTCTCTTCACGATAGATGTCAGGCTAAGGACCTGAAAAGATGCGGTGGTGAACGCCTCGATCCTGACTTTACCCTACAGGTCTCTTTATTGCTGTCGGTCATTTATTGTAGCCACCTATTGAGTTTATTACGTGGTAAATTGGAAAAACAATGCCCTTAAATTAATTAATTTTTGTTTCTTACCATGCAATTAACCTTGCGGTTTTACTCATGGTTTTACCTTTTATGAGAATTATTTTTCTGTAATTGACCTTTCCAAAACACTAATCACCTAATTTTGTTAAGTAATTGATAACCACAAGCTGCTTTAATTAATCAAACATTTACCTTTTAGTTCACATTCGTGCAGCCTATTATGCTTGTTATTCTTTAATTACAACAATCTACCTTATTTTACAATAAAAACCTACCCTATGTTAGCCAACATTTCCTAATCAACAGTTCACTTATTTACTTAGTATTTAATATTAGCAACTACTTAGGTTAGTTAATGTGTTAGCTAATGTTACTACAAGCAATAGAAGTTGAGCAATAGGATGTGAAGGTGAGGCCACATGATTGTTAATTTACTGTTGAAGTATTCATGAGATAGTTGTTAAGTATTAATTGTTAACGAAATATGGGTTTAATGGCGATAAATGTCAGAAGACTTACGGCACCATAAAGTGATAATGGTTATAGTGTTGTCCAAGTAATTATGCAATAATTGATAAATAGGATGTTAAAGCAAGTGTGGAAATAATATAATGGAATGTAACGATTATGTTTTGATTTATGGTAATGAGTAGGTAAATGATCGCCATCTCATTGCAGGATAAGTGAGATAAATATAATATTGATTATTATTTTATGGTGTATTGTAAATGTAATGTCCTTGAATTAATCACATTAAAATTTATGTGACGAAATGTAAAGAGTGATCATGTAATGGAATATTAGTGAATGATTAGGGTAGGGTAATGTATGGTATTGCAATGCTAAGGTCATGTAGTGTCATGTTTATGTAGATGCCAATATTCATGGTAAGGTAAGGGTTAATATACTCATCATTAAGGTAAGCTTGGGTAAAGTAAGGTAACATTGGTTTAATGTGCAACGTTGGTACTTGTTTACATTGCAAGGATAATATTGTTAAACTACAATGCTAAAGATGATGCTTAAACTGCAATATTAATATTTGCTTAATTT
>ML781970.1:351520-364936 GCA_009831015.1 Picea engelmannii | reverse complement strand
AACTACTTAGGTTAGTTAATGTGTTAGCTAATGTTACTACAAGCAATAGAAGTTGAGCAATAGGATGTGAAGGTGAGGCCACATGATTGTTAATTTACTGTTGAAGTATTCATGAGATAGTTGTTAAGTATTAATTGTTAACGAAATATGGGTTTAATGGCGATAAATGTCAGAAGACTTACGGCACCATAAAGTGATAATGGTTATAGTGTTGTCCAAGTAATTATGCAATAATTGATAAATAGGATGTTAAAGCAAGTGTGGAAATAATATAATGGAATGTAACGATTATGTTTTGATTTATGGTAATGAGTAGGTAAATGATCGCCATCTCATTGCAGGATAAGTGAGATAAATATAATATTGATTATTATTTTATGGTGTATTGTAAATGTAATGTCCTTGAATTAATCACATTAAAATTTATGTGACGAAATGTAAAGAGTGATCATGTAATGGAATATTAGTGAATGATTAGGGTAGGGTAATGTATGGTATTGCAATGCTAAGGTCATGTAGTGTCATGTTTATGTAGATGCCAATATTCATGGTAAGGTAAGGGTTAATATACTCATCATTAAGGTAAGCTTGGGTAAAGTAAGGTAACATTGGTTTAATGTGCAACGTTGGTACTTGTTTACATTGCAAGGATAATATTGTTAAACTACAATGCTAAAGATGATGCTTAAACTGCAATATTAATATTTGCTTAATTTTCCATGGTAATACTTGTTTAAATTGCTATAGTAATATTTGTTTAATTAGCAATGTTAATAATGATGCCAATCGCAATGTTAATAATTGTTTACTTTGAAATGTTCATGATGAAGTTTAAATTGCAAGGTTAATCTTCGATTAAATTGAAGTGTTAATGATAATGTCTAAATTGCAATGCTATTATTGTTTGGGTTATTGGAATGTATGGTAATAAATTGGAAGGCAAGGTAAGATAATATAGAGAATGTAAACGTTCGGGGTTTACCATTATGGTAATGATATCGTTGCTCAATTTTGGCGATTTACCGACAAGTGCCATGTGCTTGTGATTAGTGTTGTCCTTGAATTAGTGCAATGACTTTATACCCAAATAATGGGGGGAGATTATTGGATTTTTACCTTATGTTAAGGTCTTCGTCGGTTAATGAAATTTAATGGAGCGGTTGGTCAGTAATCATTCACAGTTGGGTCGTAGGAATGTCTGGTCTTAGTTATTGGTTGGTCCTTTCTCGGTTCCTCTTTCTTGCACCTTCCGCAGAGGATGAGGTTTTTCATTCATTCATTGTTCTACCATTGTTAATGTCTTGTTGGGTCTACTCGTGTCGGGTGGGATCTAGACACCTCCTGGTGATCCTTAGTATGTACAGTTGTGTGTGTGATTATCTTCTGTGTGAAGAATCCCATGACGTATCAAGAGTCTCGGGCCCTTTAAAGGCAGGGTTCCACTCTTGCGACACACCTGACGGAGATTACTAGTCTCTGCCTGAGCAGTCGGCCAGGAGCCTATCTGACCCTCTCTCTCCCCGGAGAAGAGAACTAAGATTAAACGCCCTGCTTTCCTGTGCAGAAATAGTAATCTACCATGATGGATTCTTCCTTGGGTCTATGGTCGTTTAATGCTTGCAGTTGTGAACCTAATGTCCTCCTGATGTGGTCATCGTGGTTGCATCTTGTTGGTCGTTGAGTGGCGACGTAGAGTCTAGATTGTCTGTTACTTCTACACGCGCGCACACACCTTAAACAAGAAAAAAAAAATTGCACCTGTTATCAGAGATGTTGTCGTAACATAGAGGGTCTTGACATTAACACATCTAAAGTGGGTAGTGTAGGAGTCAGATATGAGCTAACATTCTGGAAAACAATGTTTGGTAAGCATGGGATTGATTCCATGAGTTGTGATATGTATTTTTAAAGGATAAAAGTCTATTAGAATAAAAGGTTGTGTTGCAGTTGAAGGTGGTGTGGTGAAGTTGAAGAAGGCGGCGGTGGTGGTGCAGTGTTGTTGAAGAAGGTGGTGAGATTCTTGAACAATGCAGAGAGCTTCTTGAATAAGGAAGAGGTAGTGAGAAAATTAATAGTGCTAACAAGATGGAAGGGTTGACAAGATGCTAATGAATACTCTATTAGATGTGGGGATAGTTGAGTTGGAGGAATCATTTGTAATATTACTTAAAAAATAGAGAAAAACATACTTAATTAGAAACTCAGCTTCACGAGGTTTTGTCAATAGAAGAACAACTTACCCCTAACCTAATTAATAAGGAAACACAATAATAATATTTTATTTCCTCAATCTATAATCAACTCTTTCATGTCATATTGAATCTCTTATTTACACATTTCAACAGAATATGGAGCCTTCCATTTCTTCTTCATTACTTTAACTCTTTGTTCTAATGGTGTTTGAATTTATGGAGGCTAGTGTAAGAGAAGATATTCGGAACAAAATATTGGTCGTTTCTCTCATTACAATCACGTCTTACAAAAGAAGGAAGATTTTCATTAATTGATGCGGGAATCCACAGCTAAAGAATCTAGGATGAGTAGGCGCAACAACAACAAAATTATGTATCATAAAAATTATAAGAGTCATGTATATGGATCACGTTCACATTATTCATAAAAAAATACAAGCATAGGATTTGTTTTGAATATATAAATCCATTTGTTATTGTGGCCATTTATACAGATCATGTTCAAGTTATTTATAAATATTACAATTTAATATTATGGATTTACTGTACATATGTTTTTTTGAAATTAAGTCATACCAATTATATTTTTAAGATATAGGAAACCTATTAACATTTGAATTTGTTATAGAGTGATATGAATCTTATTTAGTTTGATTTAGAATTTGATCATTTCATTTTTTCCCTGACTGCCATGATTTAGTTTGACTTAAAGTTTGGTGAACCTAGGACAAAATGACTTGACTTAACTAAATTTATAACATTTTGTGTGATACCATAAAATAATTACACCATGAAAATATAGGATTGCTTAATCTTGATCTTTAATTTTCACTGAGCTAAACTTGTAACTTTTCATTGAATGCCATGGAACAATTATACCATAAAAGTATATGAAAACCATTAAACCATGAAAATATGTAATTGTAAAAGTAAAGTCATTTGATCTCTTATAATTAATTATGCTTAGTATACCAAGGATTATAAAAATATATTGTGTTCAGGGTAAACTTGGTTGGTGCTAATGTGAGAGAAATCGATTGGTCGTGCTAAAATAGAGACGTGGCTCATTCTTTCTGTTGGAGACTTCAACTTTAGGTTTTCTATGAGATTGTTCATCTATAATCCTCGTGGGATTCAATGACCATATTTCATTTGCATGGATGTATGTGTTCTCTTCCCTAACTATCTATGTAACTATAAGTCGTGTCTATGCTCGTGTGTTCTCTTCTTGAAATTTATCTATGTATGTCTTCTTTATGCCAATATGGCATGCCTTATTTTCTTCCCTGTCTATCTGGCTAGCTGGTTTGGTAGTCTTGTATGGGTTTCTAACCTCTCGGGTGTGCCTATAGGTTTCACACTATCGAATTCCCTTCTAAATTCCACTAGGGATTCTCTGATCTGGCAAGGTTTCGACTAGGCATTGTGTTAGTAGGTCGAGGATAGAATCCCTTTGTTTCTTTTATTTATTTGTTTATTCTCAATCTATGAAATTTGTTTTCTGCAAGAGTTCTTGTTACTACTTTTTGTTTAAGGTCTAAGAGTGTTGTTAAAGGTGAATCATCTTGGTCGCTTCTATGGTATTTTACAATATTGGCATGCTAGTGGTTGTGGTTACTGTGATAGAACGGTGTGTCAGCTGGGAATGGTTTGATATTTAGGTATCTATGTTATTTCTACTATATTTATCATAGTCAGGGAAGTCATCACGCTCTCTATTGTTCATCATTTATTTTTAAAAAGTACTTTCTATTGATAAAATGATAATGATACATATATTATATGTAGATGGCTAGAAAGCTTCAACCATCGTTTATCTTAACAAAATATGTTTTGTTCATATTTAAAAATATAGTATTACATATATGTCCATGGAAAAAATTGACATTTTTCCTCATGCATTTTTCCTGCAACCATCACACTGCTTTGAATATACAAGAGAGACTATGTATTATATGAATACAAGAAAATATTAGCATGTCATTATAGGGGCAAACATTAGAAATTGTATTCCAAGATGACATAGATCCCACATCACTACTATAATATAATTAAATCATATTTCCTACCACCTTCTCTACTTTAAAGAAGCAATTGATCTGTGTATTAATAGTAAGCACATCAAAGAAGGTGTACATGGAGTTTTTTAAGTTTCAACAAAGTAAAATCACACACCTACAACTAGCTTAGTTGGTATTTGGTGCTCTCATCCTCTCCAGATAGACTGAACGATCATCTTTTCCTTGCCAAATGAATCATTTAGGGTCTCCTTGCTGTTGCGGATCACTCGGTGGGTCTCCATGTTGCTACAACAGCCTTGTGTAGAGCAGGGTCAACCACACACACATATATAATATGCAAACATTTTAGGTGGTTTGGAACACCCAATGAGTTTTGTGTACTATGTGAGGATGAAAGACCTTATTCTTCATAAATTGGAGGCTTCATGAGGACTGATGACCTTATTCTTCAGAAATTAGAGGAATTTGTGTGTTGTGAGGAGAATGATACGAATATTGCACATCTAAGGAGGGAAATGTAGGAATCAACACATCTA
Source organism: Picea engelmannii (assembly GCA_009831015.1). Taxonomy (NCBI): domain Eukaryota; kingdom Viridiplantae; phylum Streptophyta; class Pinopsida; order Pinales; family Pinaceae; genus Picea; species Picea engelmannii. Next base: position 360,187 of record ML781970.1, on the reverse strand, counting down.
AAGTGGGTAGTGTACGAACCAGATAGGAGCTGACATTCTAGAAAGAAATATGTGATGGACATGGGATTGATTCCATAAGCTGTGATATGAATTTTGAGAGGATCAATGTCTATTAGAATAAAAATGTGTACTTCGGTTGAAGGTGGTGTGGTGAAGTGGAAAAAGGCGATGGTGGTGGCGCAATGTCATCGAAGAAGGTGGTGAGATTCTTGAACAATGCACAGATCTTCTTGAACAAGGCAGAGGAAGTGAAACAGTTAGCAAGGCTAACAAAATGGCAGGGTTGACAAGATGCTAATGAATACTCTATGGTGTATTAATTAATAAGCAGTCAGATTTCTCAAGCGAGGAGATCAAATCTAATCTAAATTAGATAAAAAAAAATATTAATGCTAGTCGCCACAATGGAAATAATTCTTTCAAGTTGAAATCCAATAACATGACAGAAAAAATAAATTTTATTTATTTAGTTTAATCTCAATAACAAATTTACCTAAGTTGCATATTGCAAATCATGATTGTTTTTTAGTTAAACATAGAACTAATATTGGATCAACGCCAAACTCATTGCTATAGTCCCTACCTGGGCAGGGAGTAATAAGGAGATTTATATTTAATCTTATGACAACCATGATGCAACGTCCTCGTTAAATGAGGAGTGGGCACCAAGTCTTATTTCACCACAACTAAAGTAGGAAAACCCATTATCAAATATAATATCTTAAGAAACAGAGCTCATAAAGCAAGAAGTTTCATATTTAATCTTAGGATAAAAAGGAGGGGAATAGTATTAAATGAGGAGAAAAAGTCAAGGGCTTTAAGGTTAGAGAAAAATAAATGATGCAGTGGGCCAAATGGTTAAGAATATGTGTTTCCTCCTAAAACCTCACAAGTTCAAATATAGAGGAGATAGGGTATATTATTATTATTTATTTATTGCTTTTAAATTGATCAAAATTATATTATTATTATTTATTTATTAGTTTTAAATTGTTTTTTGAATGTATAAATAGAGTGACTACTTGAAATATTTTTGGAATACTTGGATTCTACAATCCCAACAACTCAAATTTGTTATTTCAATATTTTCTAGATAAAATCAATTGAAAAATATATATAAAAAAAAAATAGAAGTTTTCAAAATATAAATATATGGATTGTTTGAAATGTTTTTGGAATACCTGGATTCTACAATCCCAACAATTCAAATTTGCTATTTCAATATTTTCTAGATAAAATTAATTGAAACCATTTCAATCATTTATAGATAAAATGAATTGAAATATATATATATATATATATATATATATATATATATATATATATATATATATATATATATATATATATATATATATATATAATTGACATGTATTATTAAAGAGCATCGATGCATTTGTAGTCATCACTTTGAAGAATTCATTGTGACATTTTGTGATCGTGTTCTAAACCACAGAGAGTATTTTATTTTGTTGTGTCGGACTCCATAGATTTATGGCATGCACGACGCCACAACCAGAGAAACAACGAGAACAGGGCTAATAAAGATGCACACAACAACCAATCAAACAAATAACAAACAAATAATAATAATAAAAAAATAGTGATTTTGTATAGATTTATATTAATCAAACAAATAACAAAAAAAATAGTGATTTTTTGTAGATTTATATTATCTAATTATGACTAAAAAACCATTTCATAAAACAATTAAACAACATTTCAATATCAACAGTCATTTTTTTATGAAATATTATAATTTTTCAATTTCTTAAAAACCAAACCTACTCCAAGGTTGCAAATACTTTCAAATCATGGTTTTCTATTTGCAGATAATAGAAACAAATACAAAATATAGATACTGGATTCAGATGTTTAAAAAATTGGAAGCATGACTAACCATTATTTATTTATTTTGAACTGTTACACGTTCTTCTTTTCTTTGCTTTAGGGTTGCGGGTGGTTTGTTCCAAATAAGTAAAATGATCAAATGTTACTAACGTCGTGCTTTGAAAAAGATAGATTGAAGCTTGTTAGATGATCTTTTATCAAATGCTTTGGAATTCCAACAATGGAGATGTAACCGTTCTAGCCGTCTTAGCTCAGTTGGTAGAACACGTGGCTTTTAACCACGTGGTCATGGGTTCGATTCCCAAAGACAGCGTTGGCATCTCTATCAGGTAGGGTACGCACTACATCAAGTGTTGAGGGAAGAAGAAGAAACAAGAATGGTTCAGTTGGAAGGAACTTGGTCTTAGGGACGAAGGTGCAGCTACCTTTGGCAAAGATATATGACATGTCTTAGATCAATTTTTGAGAGACAAAGAAGATATGTTGGTCTGGTTTTTGAATTTAACGGGAGATTATACTCAAAACATAGGCTATAAGGTTTTAGTAGGAAAGGAATATCATTCACAATGGTGCTGGAAAAAGGTATGGAAATTCAAATGTCTATCCAAGTTATTATTTTTCTTGTAGTTTTTATTAAACAATAAAATTCTAACATGGGATATGCTAAAAAAAAAGGAAACACAACAGAGCATGCTTTTCTTTGTTTGTTCAGTAAAATTACAAAGGAGTCATCCAAATCAACTATCCCCACTTCGGAAAAGCTAACTTGATTTTACCCTATAACATACCTCCATCCTCAATGGATGGAACCTCTAAGCCAAGTAAGTCAACCTAGGTGTCGGGGTGTGGATTGGAAAAGATTAAGAGATTGAAAAGGTTGGAAATGGTTTTTTGGCCTTTCTTATAGGCATTTATGACCTTATGGCCTTTATCTCTGGGATTTTAACTCTACAACCTTAAGGGTGAAAGGGTCAATCTCTGAGTGAATATACCTTATAAACAACAATAAATCTCCATAATAAAATGTAGGTTGAACAAATGGTAAAGTGTGAATTATTGTGTCAGTTGTGTTCCACATTAGTAAACTTCGTACACACATACAACAAAACTCTGCAGAAAATAGTGTGTCAGTCTCGTTTTAGTGAAGACAAACGTATGTAAATATTTAACTTGTCGTTTTATCTTCAAAATTGTAAAAACTATCTTCAAACTTGTGTTCCACATTAATAAACTATGTGCATGCATACACCAAAACTCTAGAGAAAATAGTGTGACAGTCTCGTTTTAGTGAAGAAAAACATATGTAGTTATTTTTAAACTTTCCATTTTATCTCAAACTGATCAAATGATAAGGACATTGCCACTGCAGTGGCACTTGTTTTATGATGTTTTTTTTTCAATATAACACAATTTATCAAGCGGATTCTTACTTTTATTATTGTAATATTTCATCGTTCTCATTAGTAAGTACTATGATAAGTCAATAATGTACACATACTCTAGTTTACATAATATATTTTGATTATTTTATTTCTTTACTTGTATTTGTATATTCACTTAAGAAAGTTAAAATTCCTTTGTTATTTGAGACATTCATGCTTTAATATACCTTTTTTACCCTTTAAATATATTTCATTTAGATTGTGATGGTGTATGATACATATTTCTTGTGGATATCACTGTATAAGTTAGAATGCTATTCATGTCTCACATCGATTGTGGGTGTGTTGTTATAAGAAAAAATATGTTGGTTGGAATGGATCCTACCAATATGATAAATGAGTTGTTTATGCACTTGTTAGTAACTTGGCATAAGGCATAGGCTACCTACACTTTGGATGGACCTATTTTTGAATAAATGAAAAGCAAAGAAGAAGAGGTGGTGACCTTGCAAGCAAGCCCTCTTAGGACTGCCTTACGTAATATTGTCCTACCTTAGCTTCCTAGAGGGACAAAAATGATGAAAAACAATTCAAATGTATAAAATAAATTATTGACTTGATGTGAACCGTAACCTTAAAATGAGAAATTTAACCCTAAAAATTCATATTTTTGGGTCAAAAACACAAAATTAACCCCTAAATAAAAAAGTGGTGCCCACTAGAATCACCAATTTTTTAGGTTTTGTAACAACCTCCTCGTTACGACAACAACTCTCATAACAGGTGCAAGTTTATTTTTTTTGTTTATGGTGTGTGTGCGCGTGTAGAAGTAACAGACACACTTGACTCTACGTCGCCACTCATCAACCAACAAGACGCAACCACGATGCTCATAACAAGAAGACTGAAGGCACACAACGAGTAACTGCAAGGAATAAATGACCATAGACACAAGGCGCACAGTGCAAACATTTAACGACATACTGGGTTATGCACAGTATGAACACTGAGGGAAGGATCCATAGTAGTAGATCTTACTATTTCTGCACATGACAGTAGGGAATTTAATCTTAGTTCGCTGCTCCGGAGAGAGAGAAGGTCAGATAGGCTCCTGGCCGACTGCTCAGGCAGAAACTAGTAATCTTCGTCAAGTGTGTCGCAAGAGTGGAAACCCTGCCTTTAAAGGGCCCGAGACCCTTGATACGGCATTGGATTCTTTACACGAGATAATCACACACACAAACATATCTCCTAAGGTTACCTGGGGGTGTCTACATCCCACCCGACAAACAGTCCCAACACACGGAAAGTTTATCAACCAAGTACAACTTTATCTACAAGGAACAACACCCTCATTACAGACATCAGAAAATCTATTGTACTAAAATCAGGGTTATTACACCGTAAATGTTTATTAATAAAAATAAAAGTTACAATAACACTGCATGAAATATTAAACACCTTACATTTATATCACATATCTGGGCCATGATTTACAATTACAATCCCTCTTATATGCTACAACCATAATATTTACAATGACCTTACTAGATAGAAACATTCAAATAAACATGAGGAGCTCACAACTCGATGTCATTTAAGATCATAAATTTCATTAATAATGCAATAATAACAACGCCATTCCTTCTTGTAAGTTATCTACCCAAACTACACTCTATACTATGTTGCAAAACAATACCCTTACATATTTCAGAAATAATGTGAACCATAACGCTACCTTTACATATCACCTTAACAATAAAAATTTACAGTCACCCAACATTTGATCACCGTGTCAATTTACAATATTCACAACAGTAAAATGGTAGTAACAATTCCACTAAAATGACAATACCCTTACCCTATGGTCAATATATAAAGATAACCTCATATTTATAATTAATGTCATAATTAAAATAACAACGTAACATCATGGTTAAAAATTGTCAGTATATAAAGATGACAATGTTTAAAAAGGACACATTTAAAAGTATCAAAATTAACAAGGCATTATATAAATTAGCGATATTTTTTTAATGACAAAATTTAAAAAGGCAAACTCATACCGTTCTACTGAACATTACTTATTTTGGACCGAACATTGAGTCAATACTCATATCCGACAGTCATAAATAAGAGCCATTATAACCAACACAGTCATATTGAATGCCATTAATGGGTACAGGGGCGGCATCCATGCTCAGGAATGGACAAGTAAATGTAGACCGAGGTTATTCAAACACAATCAATGTGGGCGCAAAAACTGATGTTACATCAAATGTAAACACACAACCATCAAGACGCGATCAAATAAAACGCAAAACTAGAATTCGACACCGGTAACACTAACCATCAATCGCTGGGATATACAGCAAACACAGAAGAGGTTGAAAGTCAATACTAACGCTGTATGAACAGACATAGTTGAAGGCGGATTGCTTGTTGAGGTAATGGTCGAGACAACTCAGAAAATAATCAATTTATGTTTCTAAGCTAACACTTCCATTAAATAACGCTGCAATTACCTAACAGTTAAATAAATAACCATTATCTAATAGTTAAATAATAATTTAATAGATAACAATAAATCAAATACATTGCATTTAACTAACCAGTAAATAAAACTTATAAGATCAGTGGTAACTTCTTCCAGGAAGCAATGATTGGGAAGGTAGATGGCATTTAAATTTAAATAAGGTGGATGGCTTGGGGCTGTCACCGACAAAGAGAGATCGCCAATATCTAAAGAGAAGGTAAATCATTTATTATCTCTCTGACAACCCCATCTGGTACGACTCCTGCGCTTAAGAAAATAATAAAGGGAACAACTAAATTGAAAGGGCACTCGAAAATGGAAGAAGATCAAGTCAACCGATACTATCAGAATGATTTATCCGACAACTATCCAAGTCCCATGTGTCGACCATTGGTAGTGATGCTGCCCACAGTCACCATGCACGACCCAATTAATATAGATGTGCATCATTGTTGTATGACTCTACCCACCGCTACCATATCGGCCATTGAATCCGGATATACAATAGGTAAATAGATATGGGCAGGACCGGCGTGCACAAGCATATAAATAAGACTTAAATGGTTGTACTTAAGGCTCATCTCAGTTCATAAATCGGCTGCACTTCGTTAATCGGAATTATTCCTTACAGGTTTCGAAAGTGGTAAAAAATGAAATTCCGTAATTCCAGAGTACTGTTTATTCCAACTGTAAAATTTCCACATCGTATCTACTATCTTAGCACACAACCAGACATCTACACTTATGCCTTAAGGGAACGGTGTTAAGGAAAAATGAAAACAGACTATACCAACTTTAGTAACCCAACGCCGGGTGATGGAACAACACGTGAAACCTAACTCGTCGGAGCCCAAGTTATCAAGGCGTGGGTATATGAATTGAGTCAAGGAAAAAGAAGTGTCCGGTTAGTCTTGTTCTGTGCACGCTCGAGTTCTGAACACGGTTTAGTAACTAGGAATAGGGATTAATGGAACTAAGCCATCATTCGGCTTCATTCTCGTTCTGGTTGAGTCGCAATGAAAGGGATGCTTATATTAAACATTTTTACATCGCGCAGAGGAAGGGCAGATCCAGCATTTATAGAACGCTACTTTACATACAATGCAGAGGCGAAAATTTGCAGGGCTTTTAGCGAGATCCAGCCATGCCATAGCTAGGATAGAAGTCAGCGCAACACCAGACACGAAGGTTCTCCTTATCTATCATTTGCAGTACAATTCCGCTCGAATCGTTATCTAAAGACTGACAGAACAATACCAAAACGAAATTCTTATCTAAAGAAAACCAATGTTGTACCAGTTCAGAAATTTACCTGTCTATTGCAAGAACAATATCAGTTCGAACTCTTTGTCTAAAATACTAGTGCTATACCAGATGTCATTTTATATAACTACTGACAGAGCTGAAGGCAAGGATTCCAGTCCCCTTTTACCCATCTAGCAATTTAACATTTCAAACTATAACTATAACTATAATCTATTCATTGACGGAACCATATTTGTTTGAAATTCCTTATCTGAAAACGCCAGTGTTGTACCAATTCGCATTTTATATAACTATGACAAAAGTGAAGGCAAGGATTCCAGTCACCTTTTACCCATCTAGAAATTTAACATTTCAAACTATAACTATAAGATCAGTCTTATTGCCTTCAAGTAAAAAGAGATTACGGCTGGCAAAACATTTTCATTACATCTGCTAGAAAAATACATACGACTGTTCTCATTACATTCAAGAGGCAAGGAGACTTCATTGATAACAGATTTGATTACACCTACATGGATTTAGAAAGAAGTGCATATAAAAACCTCGATCTATTACGATTCAAGCCCCCCCGGATGGTACATTCAGAACATATTTTTATTACATTAGAAGGGTATTGGAGAAAAATACATGTACAATCAATCTATCTACATTTCACGCAACAAGAAGAGTCCATTGTTAACAGATTTTTATTACCTCTACATAGATTTAGAAGGAAATACATATACAACCACTATTCTGATACCAGCTTAGCCTACTCGACCGAATTTGTTAAACAAAATCCATATCGTTGCCTTAATTTCCGCCTCGATGACATCCGCGCGCTCCGAGCCTCTCCTGCGTCGTGCCACTCCTGCTCCGTGTCGCTCCCGCTCGCCAACCGTAGAGACTACACCGGTACCTCCCAGCTAATCGCTAGGGGTAATCTACTTCCCCCTTATCCCCCCGAGCCGCAAAGGGGCCACACAAATCTAGAAGGTATGCCTAGCTTCCTAACTCGCCTCACAAGGCTGATCTACCACTCCAATACAAGCTGAGAAAATCCCAACTCCTCACAAGAAATCAGTCAAGTCCAAATCCGGCAGCGTAACATTACGCTAATCACCCATTCCCCATCTTCCTCAACTACCTTTCTTTTATAGAATTTTGAGACCCCCCTCTTGCCCTAAATCACATTTCATTTAAGTTTTAATGAAAACCCTCTAAAATTCTCTGTCTTACAAGTGTCACTCATCCCCCACGTTTCTCCAAAATTATTTTCTTTAAATTTATTAAAAGGCTCATTTCCCTATTTTTATTATTCCCTTTCTTTCTTTATTTTTTTTTTAAACCAAAAAGGTAAATGCGCTCATTAATCTTTTCATTTATTATTTATTTAATTATGTTTTGTTCTTTCACAAGTTAGGAAATAATTTCTTCTTTGCGAAATTTTAAAACCATTAGTTTTAATTTAATTCTTACTCTCATTATTTACCCCAAGAATTTTATGAATACCTAACTATTACTTAAGTGGGTTTTTGTTTGAATTTTTATTTTTATGCTAGGGCCTTTTTCTTTAAGGTTACACTAAAATTTTTACCCTAGAAAAGTCTTAGGCTTAGGACTTAGATTCTGAGCTAGGCAACAATTGGTTAG
>ML781970.1:276174-318429 GCA_009831015.1 Picea engelmannii | reverse complement strand
AATAGTGGGTCATTCAAAGAACAAATAACTTTGTACATGGAGAGAAACATAGATCAAAAGTTATTTTCACAAGATATTTGTGTTGGTGAAGTGAGTGGGTTGTAAGTCCCTCATTTATGGATCAAGTTTGCATTTCAAAGAGTGAAATGATTGAAGTGGTAGTTATTTTAGTGATTCAACAAAAAAGAAAATGAACTATTCATTTCAAGTGAAATATGTTGTAGTTAATTCAATCTCAAGATTGACAATAACACATTGTTCAATTTGGGTTTTGGAAAAATTGAAGTAGAACTTATGATAGTCAATGATTGAAAAGGATGATGACATATTCAATTCAAGTGAAATATATGTAGTAATTTCAATATCAATATTGTCAATAACAAATTGTTCAATTTGAGTAGTGGAATGACTAAAACTTGGAAGTTATTATAGTCATTCATCAAAAAATATGTTGAACTATTCAATTCAAGTGAAATTTATTGTAGTCAATTCAATGTCAAGATTGTTGATAATAAATTGTTCAATTCCAATAGTGGATCAATGGATGTGGAATTTATAGTAGCCATTCGTCAAAACAGATTTGTCCATAAACATGAACATATGTTATATCTTAAGTTCCTTTAACTTGTATAACTCTTGAAAAGGAATCAATGTTTGTTATAACTAGAAGTTAAAATATCAAGGTTATAGGACATATGTATCTCAAATTATGTTTCTTGAATTGCAGAAGACTTGAAACCATAGTAGTAAGATTCAAATACAAATACAAATCTAACCATGATTAGGTTTGGAAAAAACATGGAATGAAAAAATCCCACTATAACTCCAACATAAAAGTACTATATGTTGTCTATACATGTATCATGGGGTCATATATTACTTCTTATAATCTAAATTATATATATAACTCTATTACAAGTGTGTGGTTGAGACACCAACACTTGGTTTTCTTAATGTTTGTTATATTGATTAGAGTAAATTTGGGGTCTAAAATAATCCTCCTAAGGAAAATAGTAAAATAGTAAAATCATATGCCATGTCACACTAAGAGGTGTTATCTAGTGAAGGTTAATCCACATTCTCTCATTAATGATAGTTTCTAAGTAAGTTGGGTTAGTATAAAGTTATGAGACGCGGCTTAAAAATAATAACGAAAATTTTATATCCTCCCTTCACACACAATAAATGATGTGTGTGTGTGTGTGTGTGTGTTAAAGGTGGCCAAAAATGGAAAAATACTATAGGGTAATCTGATATGCTCTTTCATAAAGTTTCGTCCATGACACCATCAATTTTTTTCTATCATCTTAAACTTTCATTCCAAGAGAGCTACAACTTACAAAATATTGAGGGTTGGTTATTATTGGCCCACTTTGTTTTATGACACAAATGTGATGGTTATTGAATGCCCTAAATACCATATATTTGCAGGGAAACAAATCTTTTTCCCTTTCCACTCAGACCTATTAAAGGTGGAAGCACCTTTTCAACAGTGGGGATTAGACTTCATTGGGGAAATAAATCCAATTTCTAGTGGTAAGCACAAATGGATACTGAAAACAATATAGTATTTCATAAAATGGGTTAAGACTATTCCTACAAAGGCTTCCACTGATTTAGTTATCATAAAATTCCTCGAAGAGAATATTTTGACTAGATTTGGTTGTCCTAGGAAGATCATCACTGAAAATGCACATGCATTCAAATCTTCCAAGCTGCTACAATTTTTTCAAGACTACAATATTGAACTTGGACACTCAACTTCATATTACCCACAAGGAAATGGCTTGGTAGAGTCATCAAATAAAATTCTAATTAGAATCATCAAGAAGATGCTATCACAGAACAAGAAAACATGGGATTCTCATCTCAAGTACACTTTGTGGGATGATAGGATAAGTACAAAAAGATCCATTGGTACCTCTCCTTTTCAATTGGTATATGGGACACATGTTGTTTTCCCCATTTATCTAGGTTTGGTAGAGATGAAATTACTACATGATGAAGAGGAAGAACCAAATAATGTGAAAAGAAGAATACATCAACTCATAGAGGTTCGAAAAAAGAGAGAATTTGTATTGGTTAAATCACAAGAACATCAAGAGAGGATGAATAAGATATTTGACAAGAGAGATAAGGAAATAAATTTTACTATTGGAGATCTGGTTTTAAATTGGGATGCAAGAAGAGAGGCCAAAGGAAAACATGACAAGTTTGATAACCTTTGGATGCGACCTTTTCAAATTACTGCAGTCCGGGACAACAACACTTATGAGCTAGCCTATTTTGATGGTGATGTGTTGTGAGCTCCTGTCAATGGGAGGCTTCTCAAGAAATTTTTTCGATACCGATCTCTAAGTGTATTCTACTTGTACAATATCAATTTTGTTTTGTTTCTTTAATTTTTCTGTTAATTCAATTTGTGTCAAATTTTATGTAATTTCAATTTATGTTCAAAGAAATTTAGACTATTATGTAAGATGTTGAGCATGGAGGACAATTTTTCCTTTAATAGAAGAAAATAAGTATTACATGTTTTAATCTCGGACTCCATAACTCACTGGATAAGGTGACCAATCTACTATTCTCAGCACATCGCATGGATCTGATATCCTCGTTGGAGCCAATGTTAGTACAAGGGTAAATTTTTTGTCGGCACTATGTATTCAGGGACAATCACTGTCATCGAACTTGTTTTAAAAAGAGAAGAGACTACATGGTGTCTGATAAATGGAAAAAACATGCCTTAATAGTGATCAATTTGAAAGAAAAAGGGCTTTAACATGAGGAAACATGTCTTAATTCTGCAAAAGGTGCTTAACTTTAGCCACGAGGGGTTTAAAATACATGTAAATGGGTCATATGCTAGCATGAGGGATTACACCAGTGACCAAGAGCTAAAGTTAAATATTTCAATGCACATCATTAAAGGAATGTGATCGACGGTCCAGAGCAGAACGCATATCATCTCTCCAGATCTATGACGGATAACACATATCACATCCATAACTTGCCTAACCTTTAATGATACTTGGGCATGCAACGAGTGGTTTGGAGACATAATACATGGTTGTTATTCATTGGCTTCACATCGCTTGTGACCATGGGGAAACCACTCACTTGGGCATGTGATACCACCTATGGTATCATGCAAACCATGTTGTTGCATGTTTATTCAACGCTTGGTTGGATGACAGCGTGGACCACTCATGAACACCTGAGCTTACACCTGGACACGATGTGGTTGGATACACAACAAAAAGCTAATGCATAGTCATGTTGTTCTACACAATCACTCTGAGAAGGCTATTACTAACTGGGAAACACATCTCCTAAACATAGAACATCTAGCTTTACATAGGTACCACATAGGCAACCACATGACCAATATTTACCTACCATATGTTGGCATACCTTAATGACATCATTAATAACTTCATCTAAATTTTCGCACGTTTCTCCAATTTTTAAGCGACAACTAATGTGAAGGGTACGAGTCTCTTCAAATCATTCGAAAAATTATCATGCCATATTCTAACAAATTTTACTACATGGGAAGAATGTCAAAGGGTTAGAGTATCATCTGACATGATTGATAAATATTATCTAAAGGTAATCATTGATAATAATTACATGCTCAAATACGACTGGAGGGTATTGATATCATTGGCCATGTCTTGCATGTTAAAGTATCTAATCTCAAGTACTCTTGTTAGATTTAACAATTTATTGGTTATGTCAGCAATATCTCCCGCCACACATTGGAATTCTACAAGAATGGGCCACATAACCAATTACAACCATATGCAAGCACATTCTACTCATTGGATGCTTCTTTCTGAGCTCTGCTTTGATGGATAGTGATCCACGTGAAGGGGTTTTCCCACTGGGTAAACCCTGTTGACCATATTGGCTTCAAATGTGTTGTAAATTCTACTGGTTTTCGCAAAGGGGAGGATTTTTACTTCCTTTTCTTGTCGGTTTAGAAATAGAAACAAAACAACGCCTCATAATTCACCCTAAGGCACAACTACATTATATTTCCAACATCCGGTTGAAACAAACAACAGAGGACTCAAATGATAGGTAAATGTTGCATTACATTGTGAGGTGACTGTAGTTGAGACGAAATGACGAGTAATTCTTCTAGCCAACATAAAAACTCAATTTTTCAAAAGCAAAAGGAACCTAGGTCAACAAATCTATCATATTTAGTAGTTTGTATGGAAGGATCCAGACTGGACATGCTTGATGGGGTAAAATATTTCAATCAAAATACATTTTACTTATACTTACCATAGTAAAATTGTTTGTTTCACTATATCGGTAATTTCCACTAGAAAGATAAAGAATTTCAATTGATAAAGAAGCAATATCAAGAAACTATTAGGTGGTTTAAAGAAACAAGAAGTTCTTTTCAAACAAGATGAGAGATATAAATAAGTTGTTAGGCTCATCATCTCCAACTCATTATAAAAAGACAGAGAGAGGAAGAGTGTCTGAACCTAAAAGTCGAGAGATCGGTCTGAATCCAACATGAAAGAGAGATTATGAGAGGGAGACCGTGAGGCTTGTAGGGATTCAAATATATTTTTTATTGTATCAGGTTGTAGTTCTCATCTATTCTTCTTCTCCATTGTTATAAACCTATCTTCCATATTTGTAATGCACTCTGATACATATTAATAAAATATTTCAGCAACATTTTGGCCCCATATGTGTGATAAATGTGTATGGATTCCTTAATGGATGAGATTGATTTCAGTTTCATGAGAAATTTTGTTATATGTATTGTTTGAAATATTCATAATAATGCATAATCTCTGTTATGTGGATTTTCTCAAGCAATAAATTGTCAACAATTAAGGTAATCCAAGTTAGAATGCATAAATTCTATAACTGTTGAATTCTTGAATGCTCAACACATTCTTCTTCACCTATAGCCTTGTAAGATTTGTCTGAGTTGGATACCTTACATGTGCATTTTCCTTTCCACACGGGAACCTATTGTTTTTACCCCAGTAATTCTAATACATGGAGGAAAAATTTCCCCTATTAGTTCAAGGCACGCCCAATCGTCCTACCTGGAAAGTTTAAAGAGTTGTGAAAAATAAACAATTATGCATATCACCCTTTATAAAACAAGTTAGCCTTAAAACTCTCTTTTGATTTTTGGCTCAAAGGATCCTTGGCATCGCTTCTTTAACAAGCGAGAGCATGTCTAGGACTAACACAATGTAGTGTAGAACCTCTTTTATGTAGTTGTTAAACACTCAGAGGAGTGGGTTGTGTGTTAGATAAATGCTCTATGAGTGGATCATGTTGGTTGTGGACTCTAGTAGGTATGATAGGTCTAGAAATTGGAAAAGTTTTTGTATATTCAGGGTGAGTTCATTAAGAAATTGAAGGAACCATGTACCTAAAGAATGTCCTACTAGACTAACAATTGCAACAATTAGGTACCCATGTATTTTGGTGGATGGTTGTTGCTTTATATCAACATTAACAATTTGATGATGTGTACGTGATCGAGGTACCATATGCAAGTGCCAACTTAGACCAGATGTAGATGTAGACTTTGTTGATCAAGAGGTTCTTCAATTCATGGTGAAGCATTTGATGTATTTGTTAAAAATGTTACTAAAGACCTAAGGTGAATCTTGTGATTGTTATTTTTATTGGTCATTGTAAAATAGAATTTGTCTTTTACTTTTACTTGAATATCTTTATTCTAAGTTTGAGTGGATTTGTTAAATCTAATTGGATATGGAATATTGCTTTCCACTAGTTAATTTTTATTTTAGTGTAATTAGTTTCTATTTTAGTGAGTGGTTAAGATATTTTTCAATACATTCATTCATTATTTAGTATGTTAATATTAACACTCTTACAAGTCTTGGAGACTCGCTATTAGAAATATTAACATAAATATTTTTAAATGATGGTTGAAGCTTTCTAGCATCTACATATATATGTAACACTATCATTTTATCAATAGAAACTACTTTGTTAAAACAAATGATGAACAATAGAGAGGGTGATGACTTCCCTGACTGTGCTACTTATAGTAGAAATAACAGAGAGACCTAAATCTCCAATCGTTCTCAGTTGACACATCGTTCTCTCACAGTAACCACAACCACTAGCATGCCAAGATTTTCAAATCCCATAGAAGAAACCAACATGATTCACCTTTAACAACACTCTCAGACCTTAAACAAAAAGTAGTAATGAGAACTCTTGCAGAAAACAAATATCATAGAATGATAGAATGAGAATAAATAAATAAAGGGATACTAGCCTCAACCTAATGACACAATGCCTAGTCAAAACCCTTCCATTTCGGAGAAGCCCTGGCGGACTTTAGAAGGGAATTTGATAGTGCGAAACCTATAGGCACACCTGAGAGCTGAGAAACCCAGAAAAGACTACCAAACCATCTAGCTAGAGAGATAGTGAAGAAAACAAGGCATGTCATACTGGCATAAACAAGACTTACAGAGATAAATTTCAAGAAGAGAACACATGAGCATAGACAAGACTTACAGTTACATAGATAGTTAGGGAAGAGAACACGTACATCCATGCAAATTGACAGATGGTCATTGAATCCCATGAGGATTATAGATGAACAATCTCATAGAAAACCTAAAGTCGAAGTCTCCAATAGAAAGAACGAGCCATGTCATTATTTTAGCATGACCAATCGATTTCTCTCAAATCAGCACCAACCAAGTCTTCCCCGAATGCAATATCTTTTTATATTCCTTGGTATACAAAGAATATTAATTATAAGAGATCAAATTCCTTTTCTTTTACAATTACATATTTTCATGGTGCAATGGTTTTCATATACTTTTATGGTGTAATTGTTTCATGGAATTCAATGAAAAGTTACAAGTTTAGTTCAGTGAAAATTAAATATCAAGATTAAGCAATCCTACATTTTCATGGTGTAATTATTTTATGGTATCACACTAAAAGTTATAAATTTAGTTAAGTCAAATCTTTGTGTCCCAGGTTCACCAAATTTTAATTCAAACTAAATCATGGTAGTCAGGAAAAAAATGAAATGATCATATTTTAAATCAAACTAAATCAGAGTCATATCACTCTATAACAAATTCAAATGTTAACAGGTTTCCTATATCTTAAAAAGATAATTGGTATGACTCAATTTCGAACCAACATATGTACAATAAATCCATAATATTAAATTGTAATATTTATAAATAACTTGAACATGATCTGTATAAATAGCCCCAATAAAAAATGGTTTTATATATTCAAAATAAATCCTAGGCTTGTATTTTTTTTATGAATAATGTGAACGTGATCCGTATACACAACCCTTATAAATTTTATGATACATATTTTTTTTTATGTTGCGCCTACCCATCCTAGATTCTTTAGCAGTGGATTCCTGCATCAATTAATAAAAATCTTCCTTCTTTTGTAAGATGGGATTGTAATGATAGAAACTACCAGCATTTTATTCCCAATATATGCTCTCACACTAGTCACCATAAATCAAAACACCATTATAACAAAGAGTTAACGTAATGAAGAAGAACTGCAAGGCTCTAAATTCCATTGAAATTGTTGGATTACTGAGAGTGGGGGTGAATTAGTAATAGATCAATTGAATCCATAAAATGCAAGTGTTATATCAATGTAGCATTATCATCCAATAGTTGAAGAGTAAATAAAAAATGAACAAATGAGAAATCATACACATACACAGTACACCAGTGTTTTTACGTGGAACTCAAAGCGGGAGAAAACCACAAAATGTTTTTTCTTATATGTCTTTAAGAATCACATTCATTGGAAGCACCAACTTCCTTTGTTATTCAGCTGCAACTAGAAGGAGGCCCCAACCCCCTATTTTCTCAGGATACAACCTGAGGGAAGATCCAACTACCCAATTATCTGGCTACAACCCCCTATGTTCTCCGGCTACAATCGAAAGGTGGATACAACCACATGTCCTTGCCCTATCCAACTGCCTCGATGTAGAAGTAGAATGATGGAACCACTGGCACACTATCATTGTGAGATATACCACTATAACAAACCGTACCATTGACCTGCAACCAACCAACATGTAACAACTTGTACCAAACAACCTGTAATCAACCTGTACCATAAAAAAGTGCATCAACCATGCACCAACCTGTACCTCAACATGTATCATCAACGAGTGCATAAACCATGCACCAAATATGTACCAATCATGCAACAAATACACATAAACTATGACTCATCAATATGTACCAAGATCATCAACTATACACCTCATGTATGTTCCAACTCATCAACTACCTGTCTCAACCATGTACCCAACATGTACCTCAACCAAAAAACCTCATCAATTTCATCATCCAAATCTGATTTGTAACTTTGTAATAGATCTATTGTATATGATTACATACTTGGAAACCTTACTTAACTTTAACAACAAGAGACTATTATTTTCATCAAACTTTACTTTAGTCTCACATGACTAATTTTGGATTAGTCAACAACCCTAACTTGCAATAATCATAACTATGTACCTGTAATGAATAAAGATCTTATTGAATTTTGGCTTATTCTAGAGAGCGAACTTGTAGAGCGTGCCCCGCACAGAATATTTGTTGTATGGATCTGAAAATTGTACACATAATACTATAGACTGTACTCTAACCAATACATTTGGTCTTACTGAATTTGGATCTATTATGAAGAAGTTATGACATTTTTTCCTGAAACACCTTAGAAAACATCATTAAAACAATTTATCCTCCCTTGAATTTTGACCTTATTTACTTCACCTTCCCTCTGAAATTCAGTTTAGATATGCTTTGGTTACCTCATCCACTTGTAGATATTCAATATGCTCAAGTGTTATTAAAACGAAAGACCCTTGCCTCTTATTTATACTTTTATGTAGCTTCCTTAATGGGTTACCTTCTAACCATCTTAAACCACTTTTCTTATTTTAGGGCTAACCCACTTCTAACCACTTGTCCACTTAGTAATTTCTCCATTAACTTTATTATTGAAATAATTTCTTTTTTATCCACTTTGACTTATAGTACACTCATCACTTCACTTTATTATTTACCTTCTAAAATCTCTTAAACCACTTTCCTTATTTTAGGTCTAACCCACTTCTAACCACTTGTCCACTTAGTAATTTCTCCATTAACTTTATTATTTAAATAATTTCTTTTGTGTCCACTTTTACTTATAGTACACTCATCACTTCACTGTTATTTAAATAATTTCTTCTTTGCAACCGCTTTGTCTACTTTGATCTTTTGGGGCTTCTAAATGACTCATGAGGGTTCTCCAACTTCACATGGCCATAACTCTCTAACCGTGAGGAGTTATGTGACATTCCACATATCAATCGAAATGGCATGACATGTACTATCCATATAGAATATTCTTACCTTCAAAAATATTAAAAATCATACCATTATACATCAAACAAACTTGGGTCCATTACCCAAACCTTTGTGCTACCGAAATTCTCTATCAGACTTTATTCAAGGGTTGACATCAATGACAACCAACCCAAATATTCAACAATCTCCCCCTTTGGGATTGATGGCAACACTTTGATGCAATATTGAAGTCATATCACTCATGCTCCCCCTGTGACCATTGTTCCCCCTGGAACCATGCCTCTGTGCTCTTTCTCCAAGCAATTACCTTTGTATCTGATAAATCTTTCCCCCTTTGTCATCAATGGAAAATGTATCTTTCCATCCGGAGCTGCTCCCCCTAACTAAACTCTTCCTAAAACTAATCCCCCAACCTAAATTATCCTCTTTATGGTGATTCCTTGTTTAAATATAAGACATATAAGATAATGATTCAAAAACATTTATTTTGGAGTAGAAATTACTCCGAGTCTCTGGAAAAGATACTCAAAGGCTTCCCGTGGAAGTAGTTTTGTAAATATGTTTTCCACTTGCTCTTTTGTGCCCACATACTCAACTCTGATTTTCTTCTCTGCAATATGTTCCCGTAGAAAGTGATACTTGATTGGAATGTTCTTCGTCTTGGAGTGCATCACCAGGTTCTTTGAGATACTGATGACGCTTGTATTATCACAATAGATTGGAATGGGCTCATCATACTCAACCTGTATATCTATCAGAGTTTGTTTCATCCATAGAACCTGTGTACAACATGTTGTTGTTGCAATATACTTTTCTTCGACCGTAGATAAGGATATTGATTATTTTTTCTTTCTTATCCATGATACTAAACACTCACTCAAGTAGAATGTTGTTCCACTGGTGCTTCATAGATCATCAATGCAACCTGCCCAATCTACATATGTGTAGGAAATAAGTGATAGATCCTTTCCTTTTGGATACTAGAATCCAAACTCTTATGTTCCTTTGAGATATCTAAAAATCCTCTTCACTGCTAATACATGGGATTCCTTTGGTGCTACTTGAAATCATGCCACATGTCCAACTGCCTGCATTGCATCTGGTCTAGATGGTGTCACATATAGTAAGCTACCAATCAATGACTTGTACTTTCTCTGGTTTGTAGACTTTGAATCATCATCCTTTCTCAACTTGCAACTGGTTTGCGTAGGAGTGATAATCGGTTTGCAATCTCCCATTCTGAACCTCTTTAGCATTTCTCTAATATACTTAGTTTGAGAAATAAAAATTTCTTGGTTGCTTTGATGTATCTGAAGACCTAGAAAGAAGGATAGTTATCCAAGTAATGACATTTCAAATTCATTTTGCATATCCTTTGCAAATTTATGGCTTAACTTGTCATTAGTACTTCCAAAAATAATATCATCAACATAAACTTCAATTAATAAAATACTATCTTGAGTTACCTTGATGTAGAGGTTGTTTTCTGCACTTCCTTTTCTGAACCCTACCTGTTATAGATATTTATCTAGTCTAGAGTACCATTCTCTAAGATTTTGTTTTAGACCATACAAGGCCATCTTAAATTTACACACATAATTTGCGTTCTCTGACAACTGAAATCCTTTTGGTTGTTCGATGTAAAATTCTTCTTCAAGTTCCCCATTCAGAAAAGTTGATTCCATGTCCATCTGATACACTTTAATATTCTTGGAGCATGCATAAGCTAAAAGCAATCATATTTTTTCCATTCTGGCAACTGGGGAAAATGTCTCTTCAAATTCGATTCCTTCAACCTAAGTGTATCCTTTACATACCAATCTGGCTTTGTTCCTTGTAACTTGTCCGTCTTCATTCAATTTTTTTATGAATACCCACTTTGTGCCAATCGCATTCTTATTCTTTGTTCTTGGAACCAATCCTCAAGTGTCATTCTTCTCTATTTGATCCAATTCTTCATCCATGGCCTTATTCTAGAATTCATTCTTGTTGGCCTCTTCAAAACTGTTTGATTCAATCGTAGATGAGAGTGCTAGGTGCATTTGTTCTGGTGAACAGATTCTTCTTCTAGTCTCAACTCTTGCATCTTTGTTTCCGATAATCTGATATGAAGGATGATTCTTCTATACTCGTTTGCTAGGTGTCATTTGAGGCACTTGTTGAACTTTCTCTTCTACTTCTATCTGATCCTCTTCATCTTCCCCTTCTAATTCTTCTTCATCTTCTGCTTATTCTTCGTAAAGTTGTTCCATTGATTCATTTTCTTCTTCCTTTAATTCTCATCCACCTGTTTCATCAATTGTTACATTGATTCTTTCCACAACTTTGTTCAACCTCAGATTGTAACACTTCTATGCTTTTCTTGTACTTGAATAACCAACAAGTACTCCTTTGTCCACACGAGAGTCAAACTTTCCCATTCTACCATCTTCTCTTTTGATGTAGCATTTTATTCCAAATACTTTGAAGTGCTTCACATTTTTGGTATTCCTTTCCGTAGCTCATAGGGAGTTTTTTTAGTGTTGTTTCTGAGAATTACTATGTTTTGAATGTGAATTGTTGTATGCACTTCATGTGTCCAAAAAATGTTTGTCAATTTGGAATCCATTAGCATTGTTCGAGCCATTTCCTGTATTGTCCTATTATTTCTTTCAACAACTCCATTCTTTTGAGGTGTCCTAGCAATGAAGAATTGTCTTTTTATTACATGTCTGTTGCAGTAGTCCAAAAATTCCTTTGAAGTGAACTCTCCTCCATTATCAGATCTCAAACATTTGATTTTTTAATCCATTTCATTTTCAACCATTTCCTTGTAGACCTTGAAGTTTTCAAAATCTTCTGACGTATTCATGAGAAAGCAAACTGTATTCATTCTTGTATAATCATCAACTAATAACATAAAGTATTTCTCACCTTTTAAACCCTTTGTTGTAGTTGGTCCAACTAGATCAATATGCACAATTTCTAGTGGTCTTGACGTTGAGTATTACTTTGATTTGAACCTAGTCTTTGTTTGCTTTCCTTGTTGACAATGTTTGCATAAAGTGTTGGTTGGTTTCGTGATCTAGGGAATTTCTCTAACAGCGTCCTTTCTACTGACTTTGAAAAAATTTTCAAAGTGCATGTGACCCATTCTTATATTCCATATCCAGCCTTCATCTTCCTTTCCTAGACAACACTTTTCATTTCCAATTTCACTTTGTACATATATGTTTCTTGAAGTTCTTGCAACTGTTGCAATCAATTTTCCTTAACCTTGTTTTCTTATCTTGCACTTTTGTGAATCAAAATTAATTTTATGACCTTGGTCACACATTTGACTTACACTTAAAAGGTTATGTTTCATATATTCTACTAGTAGAACATTTTCTTCCTTGGTATTCTTGTTTCCAATTCTGACTGTGCATTTTCCAATGATTTTAGTTGAATCATCATTTTTGAAGGAGACTGATCCATCTATTTCCTTTCTTAATGTAAGAAACTTGTCTTTATCACCTGTCATGTTTTTTGAACAGCCATTGTCAACATACCAACCATGTGTATTCTTCTTAGCTTGTAGAGCTAGTGTGCATTCTTCATTTCTATATTGATTATGCTTTCTTATCCATGTCCTCTTCTGAGTTTTCTGTCTGTGACTGTTGTTTTTCTGTTGTGGTTCTCTAGGAGGAACTGTCATTCTACAATCTTTGGCCATGTGTCCAAAGTTGTTACACTTGTAGAATTCCACTTTAGTGCTCAATGATTCAAACATATTGTGTCTTCTTCTCTGTGTTTCACTAGACCTTCTTGGATAACCCTTTTTCTGTATGACTTTCAAAGTTGTTTATGTTCCTGCTGTTAGCTCTACAATTCACAACTTTATGTCCAAAATTTTGCATGCATAACATAAAACAAAAAATATAGTTTGATACCTAGGAGTTGAAGATCTTATGAAATGATTTACTCTTATGAATCATTCTTCTTCCTGATGCCTATCTGTTTCTGTCGTTCATTGATTCTGAAATATGAATCTTTTCAGTGGAGGAGTGTCCCTGTAATCTTCCTTGTAGGTCTTTCTATCCCCTTTGATTGCTTCTGCATAGCCTTTTGGATATGTTTCTTGTTCTTTTGTATTGGAGCTTGATCCATTTTCTATCTGATTGTATCCAAGTTTAGACTTGTCATGATGAGACTTTTGACTATTGATAATGTCATCCAAAACTTTTGAGTTGTTCTGCATATTTTTATTTTGAATTTCCTTTCTTAATGTGACAATCTCTTCTTCCAAATTTCCAATGATCATGTCTCTTTCTTATAGTTGTTCTTTGAATGCTTCTTCAATTATTTTACCTTCTTCTATTTGAACCTTCAATTTTTTATCATTCGTTCTAGTTCTCGAGTGTCTTCTTTCTTGTCTAGTTATGCTTGTAGCTTCTTTTTTTTCTTATTTTCTCTTCTTATTACTTCTATGGCACACAAAAATTATTCTTGGTAGTCAATGCATGTGATGCAGGCGCACCCTCCCGCACGTCCGCTCACAGGATCTTCTCCTTACTCAGCCCGAAGAACTCAAAGGTTAACTACTTCCCTATCGGGAATTTTCCACACCCACAGAAATTCTCCAAAAGATCTCCCTTTGTTCTATCGGGAAATCGGACTTCACGATTTCGCGAGTACTGTGGTCGCACACCTTGTGTCTCTCAATTCCCCGAAACCCGATGTGGGTCAATGCCAATCCTTTTCCACTCCTGTCGAGTTTTTCCCTGTCGGAATTTCACTACTCGTGATATCGAACACCTTGCCTCTCCGACTCCCGAACCCTGATACGCTGAACCTCTGATGCGCTCGTGGTTTGACTTTTCAATGTTGTCACCTCCATTGGGATTTCAGAGTTCGCGAATCCAAATGCAATGAGTTTCGGGACTTACCTTTCCCTGAACTCCGATACTGCATGCCACCTGTCCTCCACCAACTCCTGTGGCCCACACACACTGTCCTTCGACTGTCGGGATATCGCGTATCGCGATATCGCGATTCCTGTTGCAATAATTTGGAGCTTCGACTCACGAAACCCCGATACCCGATTTACGTGTAGATCCAACGGTCCTGGATGACTTGGATCAATGCTCTATCTTTCCTGAGCTTAAACCTTTGGAAATACACCACTGTATCTCCCCTGCACATCCACAAGATCCAACGGCTCACGGTGATTCGCGAATTCTCCTCGGAGAATTCTGACCGTTCGTTCTTTGCTTAACGATTCCCGCGAAATGAGCTAAGTACTCTTTCATGGAACTTGTCCTCCTATGGGTAAATTACGACACTTCTTGCCAACCTTCAAGGCACAATTCCTCTGCGCTGCCCCTTCAATAATTTAGAAGGTCTATCCTTCCTCAGATTTTCCCACGACTTCCAAGTATTCCTGGAAACCTCTTGCACGCACTCCTTGCAGCAACCCTTCAACCTCGACTGAGTGTTGAAGCTCCTTGACTCTGCGTATGTCTGCAGCAGCAGTCTCTCAACTCCCGCTCAGGTTTGCAACCCTGAACGTCTTTCAGCCTACGCACTCCCTGCATGGCTTTTGTGCCCAACTGCACCTCTGGGACGAATGAGAACAAAATCTATCTCTACATGAACCCTCTGTCAATGCACTCCTTGCGGACACTTCAACTGCACTCTTTGCAGGAATCCAATGGCTCAAATAGAGAAACAATTGAAACTCATTCCTTCACCCTTTCAGACTTCAATTCATACATGAAATCACATACACAGCATATAAAAGAAAATGTATAGTAGGAAGCAAACATTCATGAGCATATCAACATCATTACACACAGAACAACACAAAACCATGAATTTGAATCAAAGATTTCTTCTATTAATTCAAATGTTTGTACATGGGTGTTCTTCATACACAGCTCTCTGTATGCTCTTCCTGAATGCTCTTTCTCTTCTCCTGCTCCAGTTAATGTTACAATGCACAATGAGGGTGTCTATATCCGTTTTCCCTCTTCCTTCCAAACTGTCTAATCTATGAATTAAAATCCTATCTACCCGCATTAACTATTTTAAATGTTGTCTACCTACTAAGGACAAGAGCTATCCGCTCAAGGTCCATTTACAATATACAAAGTGTGCTTCATCTTAAATGACACATTTAAGATAGCGCAACAGCTTCCAAGGTGAAATTCAAAAAGAAATTGTGCTAGCTTGTCCAGTTGTCCTCCACTTCCGCGCTGGCTCGCTTGCTATGGGAGATGCTCCTGCATCATACTCCCTCGCTTGAAAATTTTCATGCGCTCCTGTCCATGAGCTCCTACATGGTCTGTCCATGCTTCTGTATTTCTGTTTCAGTCTCCCAGCTGGCATATTCAACTGGATGGCCCTTCCATTTGACCATATACTCATAATATTTTTTTCGCCTGGTCCTCTTGCTCACTCTCTTGTCCAGTATGCAGTCCATCTGCGGATTTTCTGCAACTGGCTTATGTTTCATCCACTGGATCGCTGGCTTCTCATCTCCAGTCTCTTCTTCTCCAGCTCTGTATGGGTACAAATCTGAGACATTGAATATCGGAGATATTCCGATCCCATCAGGTAGTTCAATCTCATAAGAATTTGTCCCAAATTTCTTCAAGACCTTACATGGCCCGATTTTCTTCATTTTCAATTTATTGTATGTTCCCCTCGGGAACCTTTCCTTTCTCAAATGTGCCAGAACCAGATCACCAACCTCAAACTAAAGTTTCCTCTTCCACTGGTCGGCTCTGCGCTTATATTCTTGGCTCGATTTCAACAGTTTCTCCCTCACCTGGCTGTGAAGTTCTTTCATCGCTTCTGCGAATTCTTCAGCGCTTGCTCTCCTAGTTATCATCTGTTCTGAATCCCTTAGTTCAGAAACTCCTCTTGGTTGCATGCCATAAACAACATGAAATGGACTTTTTCATGTGCTCCTATTCACTGAGTCGTTATATGCGAACTCTACCTGTGGTAATATATTGTCCCACTGGCTGTGGTGCTCCGCCACCAAGCTCCTCAGCAAGTCTCCCAGACTTCTGTTGAATACTTTCATCTGTCCATCCAACTGAGGATGATAAGCTGAACTAAACATCAAATTAGTCCCCAAATTCTTCCATAAGTTCCTCCAAAAATGTCCAATGAATTTTGTGTCTCTGTCCGAAAATATACTTCTGGGTAAGCCGTGAAGTCTGACGACCTCCTTGAAAAATAGATTTGTGATATGAGTCGCATCGCTGGTTTTCTGGCATGGGATAAAATGTTCCATCTTGGAAAACCTGTCAACTACCACAAAGACTGAATCAACACCTATTTGTGTCCTTGGCAATCCCAATACAAAATCCATGCTGACTTCATCCCATGGCCTCTCGGGTATGGGTAATGGTTGATAGAATCCCGCATTCTGTTTTCTTCCCTTCGAATGCTGGAAAATTCTGCATCTATCCACAAACCTCTTGACCTCTGACCGCATCCCTGGCCAAAAGTATGACTTTCTCAGTTTCGCGAATGTTTTGTCATGACCGAAATGTCCGGCCAATCCTCCACTGTGTTTCTCCTTCAGCAAGTTCTCCCTCATGGAGCATTTCGGAATAGACAGTTGATTTCCTTTGAACAACAATCCTTCCTGGATCACATAGTCTATCCAAGGGCTTCTATCTCTGAGAACTGGATTCTCAGCTGCTTCATACGCTTCCCCAAAATCTGGGTCATTTGCGTACATGTCCCTGAGATCTGTAAAACCTAACGTTTTGACTCGGAACTCCTGCAACAGCAAACATTTCCTGCTCAAAGCATCAACCACTTTATTAGCAGTACCAGAAATATGCTTAATCACAAAAGTGAAATTCTGCATATACTCAACCCATTTGGCATGTTTCTGATTCAACTTCTCCTATTGAGTCACAAACTGCAGTGCATGGTTGTCACTATACAAAACAATTTCTTTCGGGATCAAGTAATGCCTCCATTTCTTCAACGCCTGAATGATAGCGTAAAATTCCTTGTCGTATGTGGATTATTTCACCTTCACCTCATTCAGCTTCTCCCTGAAGTATGCGATCGACCTGTCCTCCTCACTCAAGACCACTCCTATGGCAAACCCGCTTGCATCACATTTCACCTGAAATGTCTTTAGGAAATACGGCAACACCAAAACTGGTTGTTCCGTGATCTTCCGTTTCAACAAATTGAAACTCTTTTCAGCCTCAACCGTCCGGTGAAAAGACTTATGCCGCTTCTTCACTATATCCATCATCGCTGCACTAATTCCACTGAAATTCCTAATGAATTTTTGGTAGAAACTGGCCAAACCATGAAAACTTCTCACCTCAAAAATATTCCTTGGTGATGGCCAATTCTTAATCACTTCCACCTTGTCCGGATCCATCCTCAACTCATTCACCGAAATACCAAAACCCAAATAAATGAGTTCTATCTTCATGAATGAGGACTTCTTCATATTAATCAATAGCTTCTCCTGCTGTAGTTTCTGCATCACTGTAGCCAAATGCTTCAAGTGCTCTGCCACTGATTTACTGTAAATCAGTATGTCATCCAAATACACAATGACAAATTTCCCGATGAAATCCCTTAGGACTTCGTTCATCAACCTCATGAAGGTGCTTGACACATTTGTCAAGACAAACGGCATAACAAGCCATTCATATAACCCTTCATTGGTTTTGAAGGTTGTCTTCCACTCATCACCTTCTCTCATGTGAATCTGGTGATATCTGCTTTTCAAATCAATCTTTGAAAAATACCTTGCTCCGCTCAAGCAATCCATCAGATCATCCATCCTCGGCAATGGAAACCTGTACCTGATGGTTATCTTATTGATCGCCCTTGAGTCGGTACACATCCTCCAGCCTCCAGCTTTCTTCGGACTGAGTATTGTTGGAACAGCACACGGACTCAAACTTTCTCTGACCAAACCTTTGTCCAACAACTCTTGGACTTTCCTTTTAACCTCCTCATTCTCCTGCGGCGTCAATATATACGTGGATTTATTCGGCAAACTGGCTCCTAGTATGAGATCAATATGATGACTCACACTCCTCATCGGTGGCAACGAACGAGGTAATTCGTCCACAATGATGTCAGCAAACTCTTCCAGCAGTTCCTGAACCTCATCTGGTAAATCATCCACTCTCGTGCTAGTCAGAACAATCCTCAGCTTCCTAACCACAAAGAATTGTGGATCCTCCTTCTTCTTAACCTCGGTAAGAAGTTCCTTCCCACTCATGAGAAGTACTGTGTTGCTTACTTCCGGATTCACCTCCTTATCCTTTATCAGAAGCAACATGTGTGTCCTCCCATTCTTCTCTAGGGTGTATGTGTTCATTCTCCCATCATGAATCACATTTCTTTCATATTGCCATGGTCTACCCAACAATATATGACAAACATCCATGGGAATAACATGACACAAGATCCTATCATTATATCCACCTATCTTGAATTCAACCAAGCATTGTTTAGTAACAGTTACCTAGTGTCCTTTCTGTAGCCACGAAACTCTGTATGGGCTTGGATGATCAGTCGTCTCTAGCTCCAGCTTCTCTACCATCTCTGTGGATACAAGATTATCCATGCTACCACTTTCTACAATGACCTTGCACACCCTATCCTTGGTCTTGCAAGCATTCCTAAAAAGTCTAGTCCTTTGGACTGAACTTTCCACCTCTTTCTCAGGTGTTAAGAGAACTTTACGGATCATCAATGACCTTTCGCCTTCTGCATCTTCGGCCTCAACATCTCGCCTCTGCGCTTCGGTGATGTGAGCTTCTCCAATGTCCTTCTTTTTCTCTGAACACTCGTAAGACTTGTGTCCATTCTTTCTGCATGTGAAGCATGTGATGACTCCACCTCTTCCTCTTCCTCTACCTCTAGTACGAGGAAACATATTTTTATCGGCATACCCTCCGCTCTGCTCTGTATGTTTTCCTCTCTGTTCAACATGTTGGCCTCGCTGTGAACTTCCACCTCTCTCTGTACGAGTCTGAGGTTTCTTCCATTCCTCCCTGGGCTTCTAGAATTTTTCCTGGGCAACTGCTTTGCCTCTGGGATGACTTCTACCTCGGCCCCTCTGACTCTGTTTTCGGCTCAGCTTCTCCTCAGCTTTCAGAGCCAATTGATAAGCATCTTCCACCATTCGGATGGTTAGCATGCTCAATTCATCCTGAATGTCATATCTCAGACCATTCAGATATCTGGCAACCTTCTCATCATCTCTCTCCTAATGACCTGCCATAATGTTCAGTCGATAGAATTCCTCGATGTATTCTTTCACTGTCATCAGCTTCTGTCTCAGGTTCTGCATTCTCCTGAATAGAGTAATTTGATAGTCTCTGGGGATGAATTTCGCCTTCATCTTCACGATCATCCTGTCCCAGCTCTTGATCTTCTGCTTTCCCTTGCAGCGTCTATCAGCTTGTAGCTCATCCCACCACAATCTTGCATGTCCTTTCAATCTCATGACAGCATGCCTAACTTTCTTATCTTCTTCGACATCTTCATAGTCGAAGTATGTATCTAGAGATCTAATCCAGTCTAGAAGCTCCTCTGCATCCAAGTTTCCCTCGTAAGATGGAATGTCCATTTTTGCTCTTGCACCCATCCTGGAAATAGCTTTGATCAAACACTCATTTGATGCATCTTCAGTTGCAACTTCCTCTTCATGTTCAGCCTCAATCTCGCTCTCAGAATCACTGAGATCCCCTACACTAGTTGTGCGTCTTTGCGATGTCTCCATGTCTTTGAGTCTTGCTCGGAGATCACGCATCTGCCTCTCCATTTCTGGATTGGTTACCTACCTGACTCTTCTCCGCACCTCCCTATCCTCTGGATCGGGTGGCTGTCTCTCTCTCCTTGGCGGCATGGTGATTTCTCCCCTTCTCTGCTACAGNAATACCACTCTGACGCAGCCGCACCCTCCCGCACGTCTGCTCATAGGATCTTCTCCTTACTCGGCCCAAAGAACTCAAAGGTTCCCTACTTCCCTATCAGGAATTTTCCACACCCACAGAAATTCTCCAAAAGATCTCCCTTTGTTCTATCAGGAAATCGGACTTCACGATTTCGCGAGTGCTGTGGTTGCGCACCTTATGTCTCTCAATTCCCCAAAACTCGATGTGGGTCAATGCCAATCCTTTTCCACTCCTGTCGGGGTTTTCCCTATTGGAATTTTTCTACTCACGATATCGAACGCCTTGCCTCTCTGACTCCCGAACCTTGATACGCCGAACCTCTGATGCGCTCGTGGGTTGACTTTTCAATGTCATCACCTCCGTCGGGATTTCAGAGTTCACGAATCCAAATGAAATGAGTTTCGAGACTTACCTTTCCCTGAACTCCGATACGGTGTGCCACCTGTCCTCCACCAACTCCTGTGGCCCACACACACTGTCCTTCGACTGTCGGGATATCGCGATTCTTGTTGCAATAATTTGGAGCTTTGACTCACGAAATCCCGATACTCGATTTACGTGTAGATCCAACGGTCCTGGATGACTTGGATCAACGCTCTATCTTTCCTGAGCTTAAACCTTTGGAAATACACCACTGTATCTCCCCTGCACATCCACAAGATCCAACGGCTCACGGTGATTCGCAAATTCTCCTCGGAGAATTCTGACCGACCGTTCTTTGCTTAACGATTCCCGTGAAATGAGATAAGTACTCTTTCGTGGAACTTGTCCTCCTATGCGTAACTTACGATGCTTCTTGCCAATATTCAAGGCACAATTCCTCTGCGCTGCCCCTTCGACAATTTTGAAGGTCTATCCTTCCTGAGCTTTTCCCACGACTTCCAAGTATTCCTGGAAACCTCTTGCACGCACTCCTTGCAGCAACCCTTCAACCTCGACTGAGTGTTGAATCTCCTTGACTCTGCGCACGTCTGCAGCAGCAGTGTCTCAACTCCCGCTCAGGTTCGCAACCCTGAACTTCTTTCAGCCTACACACTCCTTACACGGCTTTTGTGCCCAACTGCACCTCTGGGACGAATGAGAACAAAAGCTATCTCTACATGAACCCTCTGTCAATGCACTCCTTGCGGACACTTCAACTGCACTCTTTGCAGGAATCCAATGGCTCAAATAGAGAAACAATTGAAATTCATTCCTTCACCCTTTCAGACTTCAATTCATACATGAAATCACATACATAGCATATAAAAGCAAATGTATAGCAGGAAGAAAACATTCATGAGCATATCAACATCATTACACAGAGAACAACACAAAACCATGAATTTGAATCAAAGATTTCTTCTATTAATTCAAATGTTTGTACATGGGTGTTCTTCATACACAGCTCTTTGTATGCTCTTCCTAAATGCTCTTTCTCTTCTCCTGCTCCAGTTAATGTTACAATGCATAATGAGGGTGTCTATATCCGTTTTCCCTCTTCCTTCCAAACTGTCTAATCTATGAATTAAAATCCTATCTACCCGCATTAACTATTTTAAATGTCGTCTACCTACTAAGGAAGAGAGCTATCCTCTCAAGGTCCATTTACAATATACAAAGTGCGCTTCATCTTAAATGACACATTTAAGATCGCGCAACAGCTTCCAAGGTGAAATTCAAAAAAAAAATGTGTTGGCTTGTCAAGCTGTCCTCCGCTTCCACGTTGGCTCGCTTGCTATGGGAGATGCTCCTGCATCAGCATGCCTCTTCATATTCTTCTTCAGTGTCTTCTTTATCAGAGTCTTCCACTTCCATGAATAGAACTCTTTCTATCTCACTATCACTAACTTCATCTTCATCTGATGAGGTTATGTCTTCTTTGGTGTATAAGATTTTCTTGAAAGTTTTGTTTGTGGTTATTTTGACTTTATATGTTTGTTTTCTATTTGAGTAATCTTCATCATTCCTCTTATTTTTCTTATTACGAAATTTGTTAGCAAAATTACCAATACCATCACAATTAAAACAAAACAATGTAAACTTACCTTTATATCTGTCGTTGGTTCCCTTGTTCAATCTTCTGACAAAGTTGGTCATTTCTTCATCATCTTCCGAGATGTCATTCTTGCTGCTATGTTATTTTTATTTTTTCTTTCCCTTTTGCTTTGGCCTTTTGGATGCTTTGAAAGATGCTTCTTTTATATATGGATTTTCCTATTCAGTTCTCATTTCATATGCTGTGAAGATTCCATGTAGTTTGTCCATGCTTATTGAGTCTAGATCTGTTCTTTCTTCTAGTGTTGATATATTAGGATCAAATCTCATAGGAAGAGATCTTAGTACCTTTTGAACAATTACAGATTCTTTAATTTCTTCTCCCAATCCTATGATTTCATTTACTGTTTCATCGACTCATAAGAAGTAAGCTACAATATTCTCAACTTCCTTCATCTTTAGTTGTTCGAACTGACCTCTATAAGTTTGAAGATTTGTTTCTTTGACTTTTGAATCTTCTTCATAAATATTTTGAAGCTTGTCCCAAATATCTTTAGTAGATTTACAATGTATAACTTTGGTGTATATTGATTCACAAAGACCATTTAGAAGTGCATTTTTGTATTTGGAATTATTTTTCCCGAGTTTTATTATGCTTTCATTTGTCGGTGGAACTGTTGGTTCTTTGTATCCATCTACAACCAATTGCCAAATTTCAAATCCATGTTCCTGTATATATGTTTTCATCCTTCTGCTCCAAAAGAATACTTCTTTCCATCAAACTGCGGTATTCCATTTTTATACATGTTGTTTCTCTCCATGATCTACCTCTCAGTGGTTAAACTGATTTCTTAAGGAACCTGCTCTAATACCAATTGTTGGATTATTGAGAAGGGGGGTGAATTAGTAATAGAGAAATCAAATCCATAAAAATCAAGTGTTATATCAATGTAGCATTATCATCCAATAGTTGCAGAGTAAATAAACAATGAACAAATGAGCATCATACACATACACAGTACACCAACGTATTTATGTGGAAACCCAAAGAGAGAGAAAACCATGAAATTTTTGTTCTTATGTGTTTAAGAATGGCATTCATTGGAAGCACCAACTTCCTTTGTTTTCTAGTTGCAATTGGAAGGAGGCTCCAACCCCCTAGTTTCTCAGGCTACAACCTAAGGGAAGCTCCAACTCCCCAATTCTTTGGCTACAACCAAAAGGAGGCTACAACCCCCTATGTTCTCTGGATACAACTAGAAGGTGGCTACAACCACTTGTCATTGCCTCATCCAACCACCTTGGCGTAGAAGTAGAATGATGGAACCATTGTCACACTATCACTGTGAGATATACCACTGTAAAAAACTGTACCACTGACCTGCAGCCAACCAACCTGTAACAACTTGTACCAAACAACCTGTAATAAACCTGTACCATAAATAAGTGCATCAACCATGCACCAACTTGTACCTCAAATTGTACCAGCAATGAGTGCATCAACCATGCACCAAATATCTACCAATCATGTGTAGCGAACCTCCCATTTCGTCATGATATCAAGCCTCACATAACAAGTGCAATTTTTTTATTTTTTTTGTGTGTGTAGGAAGGTAATAATGACATCATACTCAACAATGCAACATGACGACGAACACCACGCAAGATACTCACACAACAACAACATGACGACTTTTTAAGTTTGTAGGTATGAGTCTCAAGTATGTTGGTGCACAATTGTTGTTGTTACTAGTCTAGAGGACATGTTAAAGAATTTAGATTTCCTTGAATACACCATCTGTGCACTGGACAGTGAAGGTGATTGTTTTTTCCAATTACCATCTGCATCATCATCGATTGTGAGAAGATATCCTTCACTAGCTAAACAATGCTCTGCTTGGATTTTATTCCTACCCCAAATCAATTTTTTTGCAATAGTTTGTCATTATTGCATTCCAATATTCTGTTACCAGTTATAAACCCAAATCCTTCTGAAGGGTTCATGATAACAATATTGTGAACTAAAACCTTCAAAACATTTACATAAGCACAAGAAATTGTCCATTATATGTAACAAGTAATCTTATAAAATTCAAAAAGTAACAATTCTTCTTTCAAGTCATTGCAAAGTACAAAGGAAAGATTCATCCATTCTAAATTTATAAATAAAGCCTAAAGGAATTGGATGAACTGGGCATAAATGCATATAAAGAATTGAATGTAGGACGAACATTGCTCTGGAATTTAACGGGTCAGTTTTTTGGAATTTTCCTCATTGAAATCTATCCAGGTTGGGGTTGAAATATCGGGCCTAGAAACCAGAACATTAACCGGTATTGTGTCTTGTTAACCATCCCAGGTATAGGTGCCGAAAAACTAATGATTCCAGCTCCAATGCTTTTCCATGTTATTAATGGGTAGAAAATTAGAATACAATATAAAATTGACTCTTAAAATAACAAACATGTGTTCTATGTTTTATTCCCTACAGACTTCTGTGGTTGCTAAAAGATTTTTGTATTCCCTATAGACTTCTGTAGGTGCTGAAGACCTTATGATTCTGGGTCCACATTAAGGGGTTGGAAAGTAAAATACAAAATTAATAAAATTGAGGCTTAAATAATAGATATTTGATTTAGGTTATACCATTTAGTTCTGATTCTGTAGTTACTGTTTGACTTATGCTTTCCCATTTACTATAAAGAAGTGTATTTATGGTCATTGTTATATGGTATTTTTGGGTTGGAATTGAACATAACTTCTATAAAAATACAGGGCTTCTCCGAAATGTCTAAAAGGACGAGATGGAAGAAACTTGGAACTGCATTTCAGAACAAGATTAACTCTCCCACTCTTCACAGGTGGGAAGGTTGAAGGAGAATAGGGTGTTTCTATTCTTGTTGTGCTCCTGGAGGAAAATACAGGAATAAATATTGTATACAGGATGAGGCCATAATTAC
This sequence comes from Picea engelmannii, assembly GCA_009831015.1. Taxonomy (NCBI): domain Eukaryota; kingdom Viridiplantae; phylum Streptophyta; class Pinopsida; order Pinales; family Pinaceae; genus Picea; species Picea engelmannii. The sequence goes on along the minus strand of ML781970.1, from coordinate 293,172 downwards.
TGAAATTCAACCTTTACTTTAAATGCTTACTTATGCTAAACTTACGATGTTACTTATCTAGGGAGCATACAGCGAAACTGAATATCTAAAGACCACAAAAAAAGGACTTATACGATACAAGAAAAAGGTGAAAGTGTGTCAATGAAGGTCATTTACAGAATACTAAAACAACAACTCATACTACTTATGATTAGTATTTATCAGATTCACTACACTCTTATCAGGGTTCCTGTTAAGGCGTAAAGTAAATTGGATAGTCAAATGTTTTCCCTTTCTTAAAACCCTCACAAGGTAACTTTAAGAATTTCCAAGGCTTATCAAATTTTAAAGGAGATATACGTGAAGGCAAAGTGGCCCCAAGATTAGCCAGGTAGAGGAGATAAACTTATCCTATAGAACACAGATGGCTAAACCTACAAAGATTCGAGACCATAATATGCTAAGCAAGTCTTGTTGCCAACTTGACATTTTTGTGAGACTCGATTGATTCATACTAAAGGATCATCCTTGGATTCAAGGTCGAACAAAACAGATAAATCAAGTCTCTCAATATCTGCCAAAATTCCATTTGGTATACAGTTAACAAGAATGAGAAGTTGCCCATCGTTAACATCAATCACAACACTAGTGTTCCCCCTACAAGAGTCATAAATTAAATAATATAGGCTCATTGACAATGCATGAATCGTATTCTCAAACAGAAAAAACATATTCTCTAAATAGGCAGAATTGTATTCTTTACACCGGCAAGTCGTATGCTTAAAACAGGCGAAAATGTATTCCTTAACAGCAATAGTTGTCATCAAAAGACTAACAGTTGTTGTGGAGTTGCTACACTTAACCTATTAAGGAGATTGTTGGGAAAACGTGCTACCAGTCTATCATTACAGAAAACAACCTTCAACCTTACACTGTCAAATGAGAAGGCTAGTCATAACGCATATAAATTGGTTATCTAAAATGAATTATATACTGAAATTGTTGTAAACGTGGATTGAAAACATTTTCAATTCAATGCATTAATTCACGATCTATTAAGTTTGTTGTCAACCACAATCGGCCATCCATTAACATAGATTACACCCCCCCCAATTACACAGTGGAACCATAGTCATTGGCACCATATATATACGCTACCCATTACTCAGAACAACACAAGCAATCAAGTAAAATTTGTCGGTGGTTCAAGGGTAAATCTCACTCAGTCCAGGTAAACATTTATGGTCCTTCAAATGTAAAAAGGTGGCAGTAAGTAATTTAAAACACAGTAACTCAGGGATTTTAAAAGAAAACGTTGGTTTAACAATCAATTTACTGAGGTTAGAACATCCAACAACTAAATGTGCTGAGATCTATCCATTCAATCACCCAAAAGTAAATTCATATTATCCAATACACCCAGGTTGTCTTAGAACGAAAGGCGTGAGCTTTGTCAGCACCGGCTATCGAAACAACAGACCAGAAATTAAATAAAAGTTTTACGGTGCACAATGGCCCCCAAGTCAATGAAGTCCAGTTGAAGGAGGGACAATCACCAGGCAACAACAAGATATAAAAATAATAACCAACGCATAGATGTCCAACAAGAAGTAAATCGAGGTAAAAATCGAGATAAAAACAAGATATCAAATGACGAGTCAAGAACACTTTGTCATCATTCAAACCTTGCAGGGTTAGTTCGATGCACTAGGGCACAAGAAAACAATCAACCAAGGACAACAACAGAGTAGGTGGTTAACAGGTTCGTCCTTCGCTCATCATCCTCGCATAGGAAAGCATGGCGTTGAGATCCATAGGTCTTTTAACGCTAAGGCGACGACCGTAGATTAGGTTCCTGGCCGACTGCTCAAGCAAGGACTGAGGAGCTAATGATGAAAGGCAAGAATCCAATAAGGACACAACCAATCATAGCCAGGTGGTCAAGACATGCGGTAAATGAAGGCCATGGGAGTCGACAATCATCGAGCTGGGCTAAGCAAAGTTTCAGGCATCAATTCTAAAAATAACTCAGTTTATATCTCCACTAAATAAGCAGATCCAAGCATAAGTCCTAACACATTCTACCATACAAGAATGAAGAGTGTATCGTTGCCTGATCACCCACTTTGATTGACGTCCTGTGCGCTCCGTGCAACTCCCTCTTGCTGACCGTCAAGACTTCACCGGTACCTCCCAGCGAATGCTAGGGGTACTCTTCTTCCCCCTTAGCCCCCTGAGCCGCAAGGGGGGCATGCACACTATCCAGAGATCTCGTCTAGCTCCCAGCTCACCTCACAAGGCCGAGCTACCACTCCTCTTCGAGCTGGCTATCCCCAACTCCCACAAGTAAATCAATCAAGTAGATAGTTATGCAGTGTAACGTTACGCAAATAGAAGGTCCCCCAACATCCATCACCTCCCTTCATTATATAGAGTTTCCTGGTTCCTTACTTTCCAAATTTCTCTTTTAGTTAATTTTTTATAATTAATTTCCTAAACATTCTTCTTCGTACAAGTGTCACCCATCCCCTTCATAAATCCATTATTTAATTTCTTTAATTAATTATCTATCTTATTTCCCTCACCCACCTAGAGTTACTCCTAGAATCACTCCTAGGTGTCCCTAAATTCCCTTACAGGTTTTAAAGGCTTTCCCTATTATGAAATTTCTAATTCAGTTTAAAATTAGAGAGCTCTTAAATGTAGATTCTTTACTAAGTTGACTTCCCGCTTTTTCCCTTAAGTTCTCCTTTTTATTTTCTTTTTTTTGTTACCTCTTTTCCTTAGTTTCCTATTTTTTTATTTTCCCTCTTTCCCATTTTACTTAGAACTCAAAAGGGAAGGTGTGGAATTTAACCCCTTTTCCCTTTTATCATTAATTTAGTATATTGTAAATTATCAAAAAATAAAATAATTAATTCCCTCTTTACATTTTATAACCACAGATTTTATTTCTTATGAATGAATTAATTTCTTACTCCCTTCTTGTTACAAAATTTTATGAATATCATAATTATTATTTAAGTGGATTTTATTTTAATTATTATTATTTTATTTTATTTTATCTATTTATTTTATTTTTTTATTTTTTTTAAAGGTAGACAAAATTTTACCCCTAGCCTAATTTTAGACTTAGAACTTAGATTTTGTACTGGGCGACATTTAATTAGGGAAATTGTTTTAAAAATTACTTAACATATTATTCGTCCTAAGGCCATCTAGCTTCATTCCTCTATCATCAACAACGCGAGGTGCCCTTCAGGACACACTTGGTGCTCCAAGGGTGCCACTTGCCTCATCTGTTCCCGTGTGCGATGTTCCCTTCAAGATGCACTATGTGCTCCAAGGGTGCCACTCACCACTCTCATTTTTCTTACGTAACGTGCCCTTCAAGATGCACCACATGCTCCAAGGGTGCCACTTGCCTCTTGACTGACTTGGTAGACATCAATAACCCCTGGAGTCAATACTCTGCTAGGTGAACTTGAGAGAGACTAAGAGCCTATAAGGAATAAGGCCCCTGCCTTATTGCGCGCCCCTTAGAATCATCGTGAGCGACTTTCGGAGTCTGCCCTCACGGCATCGTGGGTCCTCTCGAACTAGGTAATCGTTAACCTATAGTTCAAGCCACGGCGGGAGTGCTAGTAGGTTGTGGCAGGGTTGTTGTCCACACCTCTCCCTCAACATCTCTGGTAGTCGTGAGTGACCCCTTTACTCCATATGTGAGTCTGGTTGGCAAGCTATCGTCAGCCTGCATCATCAACAAATCATGTCAGAACATATCCATATCATATCATCCAATCAGATGCACTAATATCACAGTAAAACAATCAAACCCCCATGGCACACTCCCTGACTCGATCCGGAGTCCAAGGGGTTCATCGATGCCTCTTCATCCTCAAGGTCCAAAATCCTGCACACTCAATAAAACTGAGTCAATAGCACCTGTCTATGTCAACGTAGTAAAAAAACATGTCATCAACCCATAACGCTTCATAATCAAAATCAAGAGTTTTAAATAGCATAATAATCTAGATCACTTGCAAGCAAGTGTCCTCAAAAAATAAGTTTTCTCAGTGCGCTAGAGCGGTATGTTACATACACCCCCTCTTGGTTTAAACTATGTCCCGAAGTTTCATAGTATATATATTGAAATAAAGTGTATCACGGTATCATAGGTCTATCTATCAAACAAAAATGGAAACTGTTGGCGCATATCATATGCGTCCTCCCAGGTCACTGAGTGCGGACTATAATTGTCCCACTGGACCTTGACCTGATCTACCGTTCGACGGCATAGCTGTCGAACGCGATGATCCAAGATGCGGACTGGCTCAGCTGTGAGTGCTCCCTCATTCGATACCTTCAAGGAACTCATTTCAATAACATGTGTGGGATCACTAATATAATGTCTCAAAATAGATACATAAAAAACATCGTGCATACGCCTCAAGGAATCAAGTAAGGCTAGTCGATAGGCCACGGGCCCCTTTATCTCCACAATCTTGAAAGGTCCCACGAACCTAGGGGATATTTTAGCTCCCTTCTCAAACTTGATTTAATTCTTGTGTGGTTTAACCCGCAAGAAGACTCGATCGTCAACCTCGTAACTACGGTCAACACGGTGCATATCGGCATCACTCTTCTATCGATCCTATGCTTCTTTTATCCTTTGTCTTATTGTTTGTATTTGCTCTTCCATTTCTTGGATTGCTTCTGGTCCCACCAGGACCCTATCCTTAAGCCGATCCCAACTCAAAGGTGTCCAACACAATCGCCCGTAAAGAAACTCGAAAGGCGCCATCTTAATGGTGCTCTGGTAACTGTTGTTGTAAAAAAACTCCACTAGTGGCAAGAATTCTTCCCAACGCTTTTGTTGGTCCATGATGTGCATGCGCAACATGTCCTCCAAGGTTTGGTTCATTTGTTCGGTCTGCCCATCATTCTTCGGGTGATACGTAGTACTATAGTTAAGTTGGGTTCCCAAGGCCTCTTGGAAACTCGTCCAACATCGTCCAATAAACATTGATCCTCGATCAGATATAATCCTCTTAGGCATGCCATCCAGCCTCACAATCTCACTGATGAAAACTTTATCTATGTCAAGTGCCTGATACGTCGTATGCACAGGAATAAAGTGAGCACTCTTTGTCAGAGTGTCTACTACTACAAAAATCGAGTCATGTCTCCTTGTCGTTAGTGGCAATCCAAAAATAGAATCCATCGAAATAACCTCCCATTTCAATTCTGGAATAGCATGTGGTGGTAGTAATCATGTTGGGTGTCTATGTTCAGCCTTTACCTGCTAACATTCTAGACATATGGCCACATAGTCGACTATGTCTACCTTCATTCCCTTCCAAAAGAATAAGGGTATAAGGTCTGCCCTCATCTTCGTGACTCCCGGGTGAGCCATGTATACTGCTCTATGAGCCTCACTCATGATCAACACCCTCAACTCATTGTTTGGCGGTACATAGATTTGATTTTTAAACCTCAATAAACCATCGCTATCAAAATAAAAGCCTTCGAATCGTGGTACTATCATTGTGTTTTGTCCGATAAAACCCTCGACCTCTTTGTACCAATCATCATCACGCTGTAAAGTTAGAATATTTTCATGTAGATTCGTCTGAAGAGGCAACACCGAAAAGATGTGTGATCTCTGACTCAATGCATCTGCCACTAGGTTCACTATTCCTTTTATGTAAGTAATCTCGAAGTAATACTCGCTAAGTGATTCCGACCAATGTTGTTTTCGTGTGTTCAGGTCACTTTGCGTAAAGATGTGTTGTAGTCCACAATGGTCTATATTTAGTTCGAATTTTCATCCAACAAGGTAGTGTCTCTCAACCTTCAAGGCATAACAATGGCTAACAAATCCAAATCATGCGTCGCGTAGTTCTCCTCATGCCTTCTCAGTTTCCTAGAGATGTAAGTGATCACTCGTCTGTCCTACATCAAGAATCTACCTAGGCCTTCCTTGGATGCGTCAGTGCCTACCAAGAATTATGTGTCCATGTCAGGGACCTTTAGTATCAGTGTTGTTGTTGACATCTCCTTGAGCCTCTGAAATGCTTCCACACATTTCTCAATCCAAACAAACTTCTTATTTTTCTTTTGCAATTTCGTGATCGGACTTGCTATCTTCGAAAAGCCCTTGACGAATCGTCGATAGTATCCTACTAAACCCATGAAGCTATGTACTTTCGGGACATTCATCGACACAATCCATTCCATAATAGCCTTGACCTTTGCTGGATCTATGGCGATGCCTTCGTCGGAGATGATATGCCCTAATTAGTGAATCTTTGATTGATAAAATGAGCATTTGGACAACTTCCCATACCATTTGTGCTCTCATAGACACTGTAGTACCAAGTGAAAGTGCTCATCATGCTCTTTTGTCATCCGAGAGTAGATCAAAATATCGTCAATGAATACTTGGACGAACTTGTCCAAGTACTCTCAGAACACCCCGTTCATCAAACTCATAAATACCCCTGGGGCATTTGTCAGTCCAAACGGTAAAATAGTAAACTTATAATGTCCAAACCTCATCTTAAAGGAGGTCTTAGGGATGTCATCCTCCTTGATCTTTCACTGGTGATACCCTGATCACAAATCAATCTTGGAGAACACCATCGCACCATTCATTTGATCGAACAGATCATTAATTCTCTACAACGGATATTGATTCTTGATCGTGGCCTAGTTCAATTGACGGTAGTCAATGCATAGCCTCCACGACCCATCCTTATTTCGTATGAAAATAACAGGTGCACCCCATGGTGACACACTAGGACGTTTCAGTCCCAGGTCCAACAACTCCTTCCGTTGTATTTTCAACTCTTGTAACTCCGGAGTCGACATCCAATAAGGCATTCTTGCTATCGGTTCAGCCCCCGGTTTTAGGTCTATGATAAACTACAATTCCCTCTCCAGAGGCATCCTAGGTAATTCCTCTGGAAACACATCCACAAACTCTTTCACCACCGGAAGGTGTTCTAGACCATCCGCTACTCCCTTCTTGTTTAATGTAAGGATCATGTAAAGCTTGCACCCCTTGCGCATGCTCTTTCGTAGCTGCAAAGAAGAGATGAACCTCAGGGAAAACTCCCTGGTTCTGACCTACAATCACACGTCTCTATCCCTCATCATCGACCAAGATCAACCATTTTGTCTTACAGTTGAGTATCGCCTCATGTGATTCCAACCAGTCCATACCAATTATGACACCATAAGATCCTAAGATCGTGATGTACAGGTTGGCCCTGGTGACAAACTCTCCCATGTTAAGGGTATAGCCTATAACCCTTCCTCCAAACTTTTGTTTGGCTCCCAAAGCCATCTCTACAAATTTGAACTCATCATGTTCGACTGTCTCTACCTTAACCCTTTTTAATGTGGCACCAAAATGGAACTCTTGGTAGCAACAAGATAAATCAAAAACTAAGCGTCTGGTTAGCGACGGTACCTGTCGTCTTGAGCATAGTCAATCGATGCTCTGCCTAGTGGTTATTCACCGCTAAATGAATCTGATGGGCCTTGCCCATATCTCCCACGGTAGTGGGTCCAGTTGATCCGGTCGCTCTAGTCCTCTCCATAGGGCAGTCGTGCTGGTAGCGTGGCTCCCCACATGTCCAACACCCCTTCTTCGGCCCAGTAGTCCGAGTACCCAAAGTAGAAGATGAATTCTAACAATAAGGCCCAACTTGAACTTCTTAACCTTAAGTTTCTGGATGACTTGGTGTGGAGTATATCGAAGCAACTCCAAAACGGGTCTTGTACTTGGGCCCGTGTGGTTGCCTCATCGCGAGGCGTCGAAATCATTGAGATGTCTATCAATGAATTCCTCTGGAAGATACCCTCCTGGAACCGTTCCTCGAATAGCTCCCATGACACGTGTTGACGATCATATTCAAACGATAGGAGCATCTCCCACCATGGAAGAGCGCTCCCCTTCAAAGGAGGACTGCCATGTGGACCTTCGTGTTGGAAGTAAACTTGTGAAGTGCAAGCACGTCACCATACTCTCGCCCATGCCTTGGCGAGTGTGTCGTTCGGGCACCAAAGAACTCAGTAATTGACCATCTCAAGTTTGAAGTGAATACTAATGGTACTGGTTGGGTGCGTTGTGAACCCTCCGGGGTATAGGCGCCCTGGCCTTATCTCAGTACAGATGGTGAATCAAGGCCTCTGACATTCCCTAGAAGCACCTTGTCAAGCCATCATCATCCATTACAACAATTGGATCCAGCCCAAGGACTTGTTCCTCCCCTTGGAGCTAGACTCTGAGAGCGCGACACTTCTGGAGGCGTCTCACCTCCATCCACAGCACCCGCCATGAAACTTTGGGGCATCCTCTAATCGACATCGCCACAAGAACACGTTAAGTTTTTAGTTAGCGCTAAGCCAACTCAAGCTTCTCTGCAGTGGAAGCATGGCAATCCATAGTCGCAGGGTTGAACCTGCTCTGATACCATATGTAGCAAACCTCCCGTTTCGTCACGACATCAAGCCTCACATAACAAGTGAAAATTTTTTATTTTTTTTTGTGTGTGTCGGAAGGTAATAATGACATCATACTCAACAATGCAACATGACGACGAACACCACACAAGCAACTCACGCAACAACAACATGACGACCTTGTAAGTTTGTAGGTATGAGTCTCAAGTATGTTGGTGCATATATTGTTGTTGTTACTAGTCTAGAGGACATGTTAAAGCATTTAGATTGCCTCGAATACACCATCTGTGCACTAAACAGTGAAGGTGATTGTTTTTTCCAATTACCATCTATAGCATCATCGATTGTGAGAAGATATCCTTCACTAGATAAACAATTCTCTGCTTGGATTTTATTCCTACCCTAAATCAATTTTTTTGCAATAGTTTTCCATCCTTGCAGTTCAATATTTTGTTACCAGTTATAAACCCAAATCCTTCTGAAGGTTTCATGGTAACAATATTGTGAACTAAAACCTTCAAAACATTTACATAAGCACAAGAAATTGTCCATTATATGTAACAAGTAAGCTTCCAAAACTCAAAAAGGAACAATTCTTCTTTCAAGTCATTTCAAAGTACAAAGGAAAGATTCATCCATTCTAAATTTATAAATAAAGCCTAAAGGAATTGGATGAACTAGGAATAAATGCATATAAAGAATTGAATGTAGGAAGAACATTGCTCTGGAATTTAATGGGTCAGTTTTTTGGAATTTTCCTCATTGAAATCTATCCAGGTTGGGGTTGAAATATCGAGCCTAGAAACCAGAACATTAACCGGTGTTGTGTCTTGTTAACCATCAAAAGTATAGGTGCTGAAAACCTAATGATTCTAGATCCAATGCTTTTCCATGTTATTAATGGGTAGAAAATTAGAATACAATATAAAATTGACTCTTAAAATAACAAACATGTGTTCAATGTTTTATTCCCTACAGACTTCTGTGGTTGCTAAGGGATTTTTGTATTCCCTACAGACTTCTGTAGGTGCTGAAGACCTTATGATTCTGGGTCCAAATTAAGGGGTTGGAAAGTAAAATACAAAAGTAATAAAATTGAGGCTTAAATAATAGATATTTGATTTAGGTTATACCACTTAGTTCTGATTTTGTAGTTACTGTTTGACTTCTGCTTTCCCATTTACTGTAAAGTAGTGTATTTATGGTCATTGTTATATGGTCTTTTTGGGTTGGAATTGAACATAACTGCTATAAAAATACAAGGCTTCTCTGAAACGTCTAGAAGGACTATATGGAAGAAACTTGCAACTGCATTTCAGAACAAGATTAACTCTCCCACTCTTCACAGGTGGGAAGGTTGAAGGAGAACAGGGTGTTTCTATTCTTGTGCTCCTGGAGGAAAATACAAGAATAAATATTGTATACAGGATGAGGCCATAATTACTGAAATTCAACCTTTACTTTAAATGCTTACTTATGCTAAACTTACGATGTTACTTCTCTAGGGAGCATACAGTGAAACTGAAGATCTAAAGACCACCGGAAAAGGACTTATACGATACAAGAAAAAGGTGAAAGTGTGTCAATGAACGTCATTTACAGAATACTAAAACAACGACTCTTACTACTTCTGATTAGTATTTTATCAGATTCACTACACTCTTATCAGGGTTCCTGTTAAGGCATAAAGTAAATTGGATAGTCAAATGCTTTTCCCTTTCTTAAAACCCTCACAAGGTAACTTTAAGAATTTCCAAGGCTTATCAAATTTTAAAGGAGATATACGTGAAGGAAAAGTGGCCCCAAGATTAGCCAGGTAGAGGAGATAAACTTATCCTATAGAACACGGATGGATAAACCTACAATGATTCGAGACCATAATATGCTAGGCAAGGCTTGCTGCCAGCTTGAAATTTTTGTGAGAATCGATTGATTCATACTAAAGGATCATCCTTGGATTCAAGGTCAAACAAAACAGATAAATCAAGTCTCTCAATATCTGCCAAAATTCCATTTGGTATACAGTTAACAAGAATGAGAAGTTGCCCATCGTCAACATCAATCACAACACTAGTGTTCCCCCTGCAAGAGTCATAAATGAAATAAGACAGACTCATTGACAATGCATGAATCATATTCTCAAACAACAAAAATGTATTCTTTAAACAGGCAAAAATGTATTCTTTACACCGGAAAGTCATATGCTTAAAACATGCGAAAATGTATTCCTTAATAGCAATCGTTTTCATCAAAAGACTAACAATTGTTGTGGAGCTGCTACAGTTAACCTATTAATGAGATCGTTGGGCAAACGTGCTACCAGTCTGCCATTACAGAAAACAACCTTCAACCTTACATTGTCAAATGAGCAAGCTAGTCATTAACGCATATAAATTGGTTATCTAAAATGAATTATATATTGAAATCGTTGTAAAAATGGATTGAAAAATATGTCATTTCAATGCATCAATTCACGATCTATTAAGTTCGTTGTCAACCATAATCAGCCATCCATTAACATAGAATACACCCCCCCCCCCAATTACACAGTGGAACCACAGCCATTGGCACCATATATATACGCTACCCATTACTCAGAACAATGCAAGCAATCAAGTAAAATTTGTCAGTGGTTCAAGGGTAAATCTCACTCAGTCCAGGTAAACATCTACAGTCCTTCATATGTAAAATGGCGGCAGTAAGTAATTTAAAACACAGTAAATCAGGTATTTTAAAATAAAACGTTGGTTTAACAATCAATTTACTGAGGTTAGAACATCCAACAACTAAATGCCCTGCGATCTATCCATTCAATCACCCAGAAGTAAATTCATCTTATCCAATACACCCAGGTTGTCTTAGAACGAAAGGTGTGAGCTTTGTCAGCACCGACTATTGAAACAGCAGACCAGAAATTAAATAAAAGTGTTGCGGTGCACAATTTCCCCCAAGTCAATGAAGTGCAGCCAAAGGAGGGACAATCACCAGGAAACAACAAGATATAAAAATAATAACCAACGCAGAGATGTCCAGCAAGAAGTAAATCGAGGTAAAAATAGAGAAAAAAACAAGATATCAAATGTCGAGTCAAGAAAACTTCGTCATCATTCAAATATTGCAAGGTTAGTTCGATGCACCAAGGCGCAAGACAACAATCAGCCAAGGACAACAACAGAATAGGCGGTTAACGGGTTCATCCTTCGCTCCTCATCCTCACACAGGAAAGAAGGGCGTTGAGATCCATAGGTCTTTTAACACTAAGGTGACGACCGTAGATCAGGCTCCTGGACGACTTCTCAGGCGAGGACTGAGGAGCTAAGGATGAAAGGAAAGCAGCCAATAAGGACAAAACCAATCACATCTAGGTTGTCAAGACATGCGGGAAATGAAGGCCATGGGAGTCGTCAATCATCGAGCTGGGCTAAGAAAAGTTTCGGGCATCAATTCTAAATATAACTCAGTTTACATCTCCACTAAATAAGCAGATCCAAGCATAAGTCCTAACACATTCTACCATACAAAAATGAAGAGCGTATGGTTTCCTAATCGCCCGCTATGATTGACGTCTCGCGCGCTCCGTGCAACTCCCGCTCGTCGATCGTTGAGACTTCACCGGTACCTCCCAGCCAATGCTAGGGGTACTCTTCTTCCCCCTTATCCCCCGAGCCACAAGGGGGCCACGCACACTATCCATAGATCTCATCTAGCTCCCACCTCACCTCATAAGGCCGAGATACCACTCCTCTTCGAGCTGGGTATCCCCAACTCCCACAAGTAAATCAGTCAAGTAGATAATTCTGCAGCGTAACGTTACACAAACAGAAGGTCCCCCAACCTCCATCACATCCCTTCATTATATAGAGTTTCGTGGTTCCTTACTTTCCAAATTTCTCTTTTAGTTAATTTTTTATAATTAATTTTCTAAAAATTCCAAATTAGAAAGCTCTTAAATGTAGATTCTTTACTAAGTTGACTTCTCGCTTTTTCCCTTAAGTTCCCCTTTTTCTTTTCTTTTTTTTGCTACCTATTTTCCCTAGTTTTCTATTTTTTTATTTTCCCTCTTTTCCATTTTACTTAGAACTCAAAAGGGCAGGTGTGGAATTTAACCCCTTTTCCCTTTTATCATTAATTTAGTATATTTTAAATTATCAAAAGATAAAATAATTAATTCCCTCTTTACATTTTATAACCACAGATTTTATTTCTTATGAATAAATTAATTTCTTACTCCCTTCATGTTACAAAATTTTATGAAGATCATAATTATTATTTAAGTGGCTTTTATTTTAATTATTACTATTTTATTTTATTTTATCTATTTATTTATTTTTATTTTTTTTAAAGGTAGACAAAATTTTACCCCTAGCATAATTTTAGACTTAGAACTTACATTTTGTACTGGGTGACATTTAATTAGGGAAATTGTTTTAAAAATTACTTAACATATTATTCATCCTAAGGCCATCTAGGTTCATTCCTCTATCATCAGCAATGCAACGTGCGCTTCAGGATGCACTAGATGCTCCAAGGGTGCCACTCACCTCATATGTTCCCTTGCGCAATGTGCCCTTCAGGATGCACTACGTGCTCCAAGGGTGCGACTCGTCACTCTCATTTTTCTTGCACGACGTGCCCATCAAGATGCACCACGTGCTCCAAGGGTGCCACTCGCCTCTTGAATGACTTGGTAGACATCAATAACCCCTGGAGTCAATACTCTGCCAGGTAAACTTGTGAGAGACTAAGGGCCTCTAAGGAATAAGGCCCCTGCCTTATTGCACGACCCTTAGAATCATCATGAGTGACTATCGCAGTCTGCCCTCACGGCATCGTGGGTCCTCTCGAATTAGGTAATCGTTAACCTGCAGTTCGAGCCACGGCAGGAATGCTAGTAGGGTGTGGCAGGGATGATGTCCACACCTCTCCCTCAACATCTCTGGTAGTCGTGCGTGACCCCTTTACTCCATATGTGAGTCTGGTCGGCAAGATATCCTCAACCTTCATCATCAACAAATCATGTCAGAACATATCCATATCATATCATCCAATCAGATGCACTAATATCACAGTAAAACAATCAAACCTCCATGGCACACTCCCTGACTCGATCTGGAGTCCAAGGGGTTCATCGATGCCTCTGCATCCTCAAGGTCCAAAATCCTGCACACTCAGTAAAACCGAGTCAATAGCACCTGTCTATGTCAACGTAGTAAAACAACATGCCATCAACCCATAACACTCCATAATCAAAATCAAGAGTTTTAAATAGCATAATAATCCGGATCACTTGCAAGAAAGTGTCCTCAAAGAATAAGTTTTCTCAGTGCGCCAGAGCGGGATGTTACACCATGCATCAAATACACATAAGCTATGACTCATTAAGATGTACCAACATCATCAACTATACACCTCATGTATGTGCCAACTCATCAACTACGTGTCTCAACCATGTACCCAACATGTACCTTAACCAAAAACCATCATTAGTTTCATCATCCAAATCTGATTTGCAACTCTGTAATAGACCTAGTGTATATGATCACATACCTGCAAACCTTACTTAACTTTAACAACAAAAGACTAGAATTTTCATCAAACTTTACTTTAGTCTCACATGACTAATTTTGGATTAGTCAACAACCCTAACTTGCAATAATCATAACTATGTACTTGTAATAAATAAAGATCTTATTGAATTTTGGCTTATTCTAGAGAGAGAACTTGTAGAGCATGCCCAACATGGAATATTTATTGTATGGATCTAAAATTGTACACATAATACTAAATATTGTACTCTAACCAATACATTTGTTCTAACTTAATTTGGATCTTTTATGAAGAAGTTATGACGTTTTTACCCGAAACACCTTAGAAAGCATCAACAAAAGAATTTATCCTCCCTTGAATTTTGGCCTTATTTACTTCACCTTCCCTCTGAAATTTGTCTTAGATGTCCTTTGGTTACCTCAACCACTTGTAGATATTCAATATTCTCAAGTGTTATTAAATTGAGAGACCCTTGCCTCTTATTTATACTTTTATGTAGCTTCCTCAAGGGGTTACCTTCTAACCATCTTAAACCACTTTCCTTATTTTAGGGCTAACCCACTTCTAACCACTTGTCCACTTTGTAATTTCTCCATTAAATTTATTGTCTAAACAATTTCTTTTTTATACACTTTGACTTATAATACACTCATCACTTCACTTTATTATTTACCTTCTAAAATATCTTAAACCACTTTCCTTATTTTAGGGCTAACCCACTTCTAACCACTTGTCCACTTAGTAATTTCTCCATTAACTTTATTATTTAAATAATTTATTTTGTATACACTTTGACTTATAGTACACTCATCACTTCACTTTATTATTTAAATCATTTCTCTTTTGCAACCACTTTAACTACTTTGACCTTTGGGGGCTTCTAGATGACTCATGAGGGTTCTCCAACTTCACATGGCCATAACTCTTTAACCATGAGAAGTTATGTGATGTTCCACATACCATTGGAAATGGCATGACATGTATTATCCATATAGAATAGTTTTCACTTCAAATATATTAAAACTCATACCATTATACATCAAACAAACTTGGGCCCATTACACAAACCTTTGTGTTACTAGAATTCGCTACCAAACTTTTTTCAAGGGTTGACATCAATGAAAACCAACCCAAATAATCAATAGAAATGTGTAAATAAGAGATTCAATGCAACATGAAAGAGTTGATTCTAGATTGAGGAAATAAAATAGTATTATTATGTTTCCTTATTAATTAGGTTAGGGGTCGGTTGTTCTTCTGTTGACAACACCTCGTGAAGTTGAGTTTCTAATTAAGTATGTTTTTCTCTATTTGTTCAATAATATTACAAAGCAATCCTCCAACTCAACTATCCCCACATCTAATTGAGTATGCTTTTCTCTGTCTATTTAGTAAAATTACAAAGGAGTCATCCAAATCAACTATCCCCACTTCGGAAAAGATAACTTGATTTTACCCAATAACATACCTCCATCCTCGATGGATGGAACCTCTAATCAAATTAAGTCAACCCAGGTGTTGGGGTGTGGATTGGAAAATATTAAGAGGTTGAAAAGGTCATAAGCGGTTTTTTGGCCTTTCTTACAGGCCTTTATGACCTTATGGCCTTTATCTCTAGGATTTGAACTCTATAGTCTTAAGGATGAAAGGGTCAATCTCTGAGTGGATATACCTTATAAAAAATGCTAAATCTCCATAATAAAATGTAGGTTGAACAAATTTTAAAGTGTGAATTATTGTGTCAATTGTGTTCCACAATAGTAAACTCCATGCACACATACACCAAAACTCTACAGAAAACAGTGTGGCAGTCTCATTTTAGTGAAGACAAATGTATGCAAATATTTAACTTGTCGTTTTATCTTAAAAATTGTAAAAATTATCTTCAAACTTGTGTTCCACATTAATAAACTCCGCACACGCATACACCAAAACTCTGTAGAAAACAATGTGTCAGTCTCGTATTAGTGAATACAAACATCTGTAAATATATAACTTGTCGTTTTGTCTTCAAAATCGTAAAAAATATCTTCAAACTTGTATTCCACATTAATAAACTATGTGCATGCATACAACAAAACTCTGCAGAAAATAGTGTGTCAGTATCGTTTTAGTGAAGAAAAACATATGCAATTATTTTTAAACTTGCCATTTTATCTCAAACTGATCAAATGACAGGGACATCGCCACTACAGTGGCACTTGTTTTACCATGCTTTGTTTTCAAGATAACACATTTTATCATGTGGCTTCTTACTTTTATTATTGCAATATTTCATCGTTTTGGTTAGTAAGTACTCTAATAAGTCAAGAATGTACACATACTCTAGTTTAAATCATACATTTCCATTATTTTATTTCTTTACTTGTATTTGTATATTCACAAGTAATAAATTTAAAATTCCTTCGGTATTTGCAACATTCATGCTTTAATATACCTTTTTTACCCTTTCAATATCTTTCATTTAGACCATGATGGTGTATGATACATCTTTCTTGTGGATATCATTGTACAAGTTAGGATGTTATTCATCCCTCACATCGATTGTGTGTGTGTTGTTATAAGAAAAAATATGTTGGTTTGAATGGATCCTACCTATCTTATGATTGAGTTGGCTATGCACTTGTTAGTATCTTGGAATAAGGCAAAGGCTACCTACACTTTGGATGGTCCTATTTTCGAAGCAATGAAAGGGAAAGAAGAAGAGGCCATGAACTTGTATGCAAGCTCTCTTAGTATTGCTTGGCACAATATTGTCCTACCTTAGCTTCCTAGAGGGCCAAAAATTATGAAAAACGGTTCAAACATATAAAAGAAATTATTGACTTTATGAGAACCGTAACTTTAAAATGAGAACTCTAACCCTAAAAATTCATATTTTTGGGTCAAAAACACCAAAATTAACCCCTAAATCAAAAATTGGTGCCCAGTAGAATCACCAATTTTTTTAGGGTTGAAATTACACGTGTTTGTGGAGTGGTAGGTGTACGGAGGTGCAAG
>ML781970.1:259304-276001 GCA_009831015.1 Picea engelmannii | reverse complement strand
GGTATTTTAAACTAAGGGAAATTGTGAACTTAACTATGGGGGATAGGCATATCCTGTAACACCTAGTTGAATCTATGGCCATGTATGAAGTTATTCTTATCCTTAAGACAATGCGGATCAATGATCTTATTGCAATTGGGGACTTCTCTATAATAATTCATCAAATGCAAAATCACTCAACTTCACAATATTATTATTTCCATATTGATTCTAAGAACTCAAGTTGTGGTGAAATATTTTAGTTCTATCCATTTTTTTCAAGTGCTCCAATCTCAAAATAGTGGGACAAATGCTATGGAAAATAATGGAATCTTGTTAAATTACAAAATGTTGTCCAAACATGGGGGGTCCCCCACGTTGAGCCTAGTATAATCTATTTATAAGCATAAAGATATAGAAAGTTAACATCGAATCCAAGTATGAAAGATTTGTGAGTAGGAACCTTGCACTTCCAATGAATTTTTATTTGTTTTCTTCAATAGAACCCTATAATTAAATTTGGATACAATTTTTTGTTACCATAGTTCCAAAAGTTACCCGTGAATGAAATTTTGAGCCCTAAATCCATAACTATGGTTTATTCTACATGAGATAGAGCCTTGTCTTGAGCTATCTAGTTACAATTTTAACCCAAAGAACTCCTTTTACTAGTAAATTTATTATGGAGAAGACCTATCGAGCCAAAGGACGAAGCATAAACCTAAACAAGAATACCATCATTCAAATTGGCTTCATTGATTTCAAAGGTGGACCATCTCCAAGTTTGAGAGAGAGATGGGAATGAATGTTGACTACAAAGTTTGGATATGGAGATTGGTCAGAGTTGAGAGTCAGTGAGTAGACTTATGTATTTCTGGAACAAGCAAGCCAAGAACCAAAGCTAGAGCCATAACTAAAGTTGAATCCAATAGCCAGAGCCATGAGATGGAGACACAACTAGAGTCAGAGTTGTAGCCATGAGAAAGAGTTAGAGCCATGTTTTAGATAATCAAATAGAAGGCACATTGATCTAGATTGGTTTCCTCTAAGATTTTGGAGACCAAAAAGCATCTCAATGTGGAGATCTGAAATCTATTTGAACAAGAAAATGGTTGTAAGACTTAGTACCAAAAATATAATTTGATGATTAATGAAGGTTAAATAAAATATGAAATCCAATGTAAATGTAAAAGTAAATAAGAAAAAAGAGAGAAAAAAGAAAAATCAAATAGGAGAGAAATGAGTGAGGAATGGGAAATGAAAGGTCACACCCTTTGTCCTTCCCATTACCCCAACTCTCCATGTTGTTTCCTATACTTCCACTCTTAAATGGATTTTGCTAGCCAAGAGAGGAGGATGCATAGAGACAGTGATATGTTGCACTATACTAGAGATTGTTGAAATAGACTAAGAAACCATGGAATGTTGGTTTTTCCATTTGGGTTTCCAAGGTAAGCACTAAGTTCTTGTGTTGTGAATATCTCTATTTTTTATGTTATTTTTTTTATCTAGTATGAGTTTAAATGAATTTGATCTATTTTTAAATTGTTTCCTGTGTTGTTTAGTGGGTTGAGAATTCTTCAACATCTATAGTTTTGAGGATTTTCTTCATATTTATTGTCTCCATGAGAAAGATAATAATCACAAAAGCTATGAAACCTCCACCATGGGATTCCCAACCAATCTCAAAGATGGATGGATTTCATTTTAGATTCATTGTAATAGTTTAGGGGGTTTCTAAATCATTTTGTTTTGGTTGTTCTATGTATTTATCTTTCCTACAGGTTGTAAATCTTCCCCAAAAACCATATTCCCTCTTCTCTAAGTCAATTTCTTCTTGTCGGACATATTCTTCATTCCACAAGATACAATTCCTCCTCCTTGAGTCATTTTTTCCTTAGCTAGGAATTTTCTCTTACCCACAAGTTGTACGAAAAATTAATTGTAGAGTAGATGGTCATACAGGACCATACACAATTATAGGAGGCCATTTGGTTGTTGGGCGTTCAAGACATTGATCCCTTAATTATTTGGTGGGTGAGTTCATTAGAGAGAACTCCATAGCCAAACCGACCTTCTTGACCACTAGCCCGTTATTTGTGGAATCAAAGTACCCATCCCATGTTTAATAATATTCAATTACTAGCCCACAATTCAATACATATAATTGACGAAATCCTTTCCATAGAAAGTTGTTTGTCGAGTCTCTAGAGGTGAGACCTCTAGAAATTGGGCGTTGGATGAGACTTCTTGAGCCTGGGATCATTTTGGTTTTGAGGAGAAACCATTGGAGTGGTGCATAGCAACAAAAAGAAGGATGGAATAAATATTGTGATTGTCATCCATAGGCATTGAAATCTCTGCCCAATACTAAGTCGATGGCATCTATTTTTTGTTTGAGTGTTATGTAAATTCTCTAAAATAAATAATGTTACCTATAGTCATGTATTTTACTAAGAGTGGAAGCTATATATAATCAATTTAAGTGCTATATTTTCTCAATCAAATTGAGTTAATAAAACATAGCTACACCACTAGTTTCAATTGAAGGAATGAACACTGCAACTAGTAAATGGAATTTTAGTGTTGTATAGAATCATTTAAATAATCAAAGTTTATATTCATCTAACTATCAATTTTTTTCACTGGAATTTTTAACCAAGTATTGAAACTAGTTAACAAACAACAATTGAAGGGGCATGGGATTGACCTATATGCAATTGCAAAGTATGCTATTTGGCATATTTTACAGTTTTTTTCAAGGTCGATTTGATGCAAAAAAGTTCACTTGAAGAGATTAATAATCGTTGGATTTTGCAACACAATCAATAGAGCAATCTCATAAAACCAATCTCAGAAACATATTCAATTGTGTTGCAGAGAAGTTTCACTCATAATTTCATTGAGCTTAGAAGCCATGAAGGTCAATTATGAAAATAGAGCACTTGACATCACAAAAATTTAGAAACATAATTGTCCTTTTGTTAATAACTAGTTTTTGTATGCAGGTTACAATAGACAATAGTGGTCCATTCGAAGAAAAAAAAACTTTGTACATGGATAGAAACATAGATCAAAAGTTATTTTCACAAGATATTCGTGTTGGTGAATTGAGTGGGCCGTAAGTCCCTCGTTTATGGATCAACTCTTCATTTCAAAGAGTGAAACGGTTGAAGTGGTAGTTATTTTAGTGATTCAACAAAAAAGATAATGAACTATTCATTTCAAGTGAAAGATGTTGTAGTTAATTCAATCTCAATATTGACGATAACACATTGTTCAATTTGGGTTTTGGAACAATTGAAGTAGAACTTATCATAATCAATGATTGAAAAGGATAATGATATATTCAATTCAAGTGAAATATATTTAGTAATTTCAATATCAATATTTTCAATAACAAATTGTTCAATTTGAGTAGTGGAATGACTAAACATTGGAAATTATCGTAGTCATTCATCAAAAAATACACTGAACTATTAAATTCAAGTTAAATTTATTGTAGTCAATTCAATGTCAAGATTGCTGATAATAAATTGTTCAATTCCAATAGTGGAACAATGGACGTGGATATTATAGTAGTCATTCATCAAAAAAGATTTGTCCATAAACCTGAACATATGTTATATCTTATGTTCCTTTAACTTGTATAACTCTTGACATGGAATCAATGCTTGTTATAACTAGAAGTTAAAATATCAAGGTTGTTAGACATATGGATCTCAAATTATGTTTCTTGAATTGCACAAGACTTGAAACCATAGTAGTAAGATTCAAATACAAATACAAATATGACCACGATTCGGTATGGAAAAAAACATTTAATGAAAAAATCCCAGTATAACTCCAACATAGAAGTACTACATGTTGTCTATACATGTATCATGGGGTCATATATTACTTCTTATAATCTAAATTATATATAAAACTCTATTATAAGTGTGTGGTTGAGACAACAACAATTGGTTTTCTTAATGTTTGTTATACTGATTAGAGTAAATTTGGGGTCTAAAATAGGCCTCCTAAGGAAAATAGTAAAAAAATATGCCATGTCACACTAAGAGGTATTATCTAGTGAAGGTTAATCCACATTCTCTCATTAATTATAGTTTCTAAGTACGTTGGGTTAGTATAGAGTTATGAGACGAAGCTTAAAAATAATAATGAAAGGTTTATATCCTCCCTTCACACACAATAAATGATGTGTGTGTGTGTGTTAAAGGTGGATAAAAATGGAAAAATATTATAGAGAAATCTGATATGCTCTTTCAAAAAGTTTCTTCCATGACACCATCATTTTTTTTCTATCGTCTTAAACGTTCATTCCAAGAGAGCTACAACCTAAAAAATATTGAGAGTTGGTTATTATTGGCCCACTTTGTTTTTTGATACAAATGTGTTTGTTATGGCATGCCCTAAATGCCATATATTTGCATGGAAACAAATCTTTTTCCCTTGCCACTCATACCTATTAAAGGTGGAAGCACCTTTTCAACAGTGAGGATTAGAAATTCATTGGGGAAATAAATCCAAATTATAGTGGTAAGCACAAATGGATATTGAAAATAATATATTATTTCATAAAATGGGTTAAGACTATTCCTACAAGGGCTTCCACTGATTCAATTATCATAAAATTCCTTGAAGATAATATTTTATCTAGATTTAGTTGACCTAGGAAGATCATCACTGAAAATACACATTCATTCAAATCTTCCAAGATGCTACAGTTTTTTCAAGACTACAATATTGAACTTGGACACTCAACTACATATTACCCACGAGAAAATGGCTTGGTAGAGTCAACAAATAAAAGTCTAATTAGAATCATCAAGAAGATGCTATCACGGAACAAGAAAGCATGGGATTCTCATCCCAAGTACACTTGTGGGCTAATAGGATAAACACAAAAAGATCCATTGGTATTGTTACAATATAACGGATGTGCTCATTTAACCATAGACAATATAACAATATTGTCACCCAACCATAGGCTGAATCCACCCCCGAGCACATTAACCTTGACAGAGAATGATTCCGGAAGCAAACCAATATCCAACCAAGGCAAAGGCATAAACATAACCAAGACTGATCAGAAATTCCAACCATAACCAACAGAAAGTTCGAGCCTAAACCAGGAAACCAGATTGTGACAGTTGCCAACTGCAGTTGCTCCCCAAACTTGCACACTAGCCCAGTTCTTGCAATGCACACTTCTTCCCAGCCTCAATTCTGAGAAGTGTGTATGAAATGAGGTCTAGCCACTTGTATTTATACTGTTTCTTGAGCTATCTAGGCTGACTTCTCATTCTAGAGACTAAATACTTGATATTAATTATTTCCTTGAGTCGACTTGTCTTCTAGGGTTATGTTAAACACTTTAGGGTTACTTCTTACTTCCCAGAATATGTTATTCTTGTCATTGTTACATGTGGAGGTAAATACCTCCCGCAACTACCATAATATCAACACTCCCTCCTATCTAGGGAGGTATTGAAGGAAATGGTCTTGAGCACAAACATACCATTCAACCGGTAGCATCATCATAGTCGTATAGACTATCTCATAATTAGATCACGAGCACCATCATCACTATCAGTGTCATCTAACAATATCAACTGCATCATCTCTCGAAACCATACTCCATCCGAGTAATCAGAAACAATGTTGAATAAGTCACTCACTCCAAGGAGTGATACAAGGACCACTCTTCTAATCTGGACATCGTCCTAGAATAATGTCTATCCCAACAGATGCTAAAAGTTGTGCCATGGACTACGGAGACCATTCCTATAGAAATGTCAATCTAGGAATATTTTATAATCACACCATAAAGATCCAACTCAACCTATATGCCTTAGAAAATATCGGTCCTGAACCATTTTTCCTAATCGGGCCACAAACTGTGCCTTAGGAAAAATACTAGTCTGTGTTATGTTAATAAACTGTCACCCTAGACTATTCTCTTCCCAGAGAATAACTATCTGTCAACAATCTATTTTATCTGGATCATTCTTTGTCTGGAGAATGTCTGTCCACAAGCACATTGACTATTCATCTGGTTGATAATCATTTTCAACACTACTGATGGTCTACATGGAAATCGAAACAATGTCATTCAATAGAACACAATTGTGTCTATCCATAGTAGTACACAACTACAATCTAGTGGTACACTACTACACCAAGTAGCACACAACTACTTAATCAGTGACACATAGTCACAACCAGTGGAACACATCCACCATAGTAGCATACATCTACTTTCCAGAGACATACAATCTCCATAGAAATCATATCATATCATATCAACATGCACAGGAAAACAATGTCATGATATAAACTGAATCA
This sequence comes from Picea engelmannii, assembly GCA_009831015.1. NCBI lineage: Eukaryota > Viridiplantae > Streptophyta > Pinopsida > Pinales > Pinaceae > Picea > Picea engelmannii. The sequence continues at coordinate 269,671 of ML781970.1, read as the reverse complement.
TCTGGGCCATTCTTCCACTCACATATGTGAGATATGGAAGAGCATCTACCCTCAGAAGGTAAAACATCATTCATGAGCTACTAGACTATTCTTCTCAAGCATAGAAGAATAATTGTCCTGATTTCTAAGCCTGGACCATTCACCTATCTGGGTCATTCCTCTGGCACTAAACAAAGTGCAACCTAGAGATAATGAGTCTGCCCTAGAGAATGTATGTCCCTGATTGTTGAACTTGGACCATTCACCTATATGGGGAATTCCTTTGGCACTAAACAAAGTGAAACCTGGAGAGAATTAATTCTCCCTAGGGAATGAATGTCTGGACCATTTCCTAAGGAAATGATTGTACTGCACCAACCTCCAAAATGAACCATTATTAGAAACTGCTCACAACTGTGAGCTTCGAAAGAATGACTGTCCAGCGAGGTGGACCAGTCTTCTTGACCACTACTGAGAGTGACTTCCAAGAAGATAGACGGTCCTAGACCATTCCCCCACATTGGACACAAGGGGAATCATTGTCTATGGTACATCAACAATCCATCGAACCATTTTCATTACGAAAATGACAGTTTGATCTGGACCATTTTTTGAACTGGAAAATGCCTCTCCATAAGAAATCTCAAACCACTTTCTGAACTGGAAAGGAACTACTCATCCTGGACCATTTTTTGAACTTGAAAAATGGTTGTCCATAAATCAATAGCACATCAGTGCTCCCTCCCAACCTGGGAGTCATCTCTTCCCTTTTAATAAGGAATTCATCCCCACGAGCTTCATCTTGTTTCTTGAGTATGAAAACTCTTTCATCTTGGACAGAGGCTTTACCAAAATGTCTGCTATCTTCTCATCTGTGGAGATAGATATTGGAGAATAAATTATCTTTCTGGACTTCATCACGGAGAATGTAATGCTCAATTTCAATGTACTTTGGTCTTTCTATAACACTGGTTTTCTCTGAAGGCTTCATATAGCTCTGATCATTATAGTATATCATAGTTGGATTCAGCTCTTTTGTTTCCTGCTAGCTCATAACATCGTGGCAAGGCTCAAACTGGAACATATCCAAGTGGTAGTTCTTCTATCATCATGAGATTTTGTCATGGATTAGCAAACCATCATTATGGACTTCTAAGTAACCATTTGGATACAATATCTTTATAGAAAGTTTTTCCCATGTTTTTGTTGTGTATTGGAGGCTTTGCACCAAGTTGTTTGAATCCATATAAGATCTTCTTCCATCTGCATACAAGAGTATCTTTCTGGTATACCTCAAAACCTTGAGGTTGCTCTACATACGCTTCTTATTCAATTACTCTGTTGAGGAGAACATTCCTTACATTTATCTGATGTAAAATCCAACCCATGGATATTGTAGAAGATATAATGGTTCATGTAGAGGTATGTTTGGTTTACTAGAACAAGTTTTGAATCTCGCAATGCTTCTATTCACAAGTCTTTCATACACTGGTCTTCATCACAACTTTTGTTTCTTCTGCTTGATTACTTCTAATGGGTTCAAACCAAGTTGGTAGTATTGTGATTCTTGATATAGTGACTGGTTTTTCTGGATTTTCGTTATCTCTTGGAATCTTCATATTCCTCCTCATGTTTGTTTTTATCTCTTGGGTCCATGGAGTTTTATATAGATTCCATGCCTTGAAGTTTCCAACTTTCTTCCCTTCATCATAGGATCATGGTTGTGGATGGACAACCAATGATACTTTAAGGCTTCTTTTCGAAGAAGAATTCTTCTAAAGTCAAATTGAACACGTGTTTCTTTTCATGGTTGCTACCATTGATGGAAACATGGATAGATACTTCATAATTTTCAATGGATCATATTATCTAGGATTAGCTCCCTCCTAATCCTTTCTTCATGCATGAATGCATGCTCTTCTTTGGAATTATATAATCGGCTCCCTCCATCTAAGAGAGTCCACACTTCTTTCTGCATCCTTATTTCCTTCTACAAAGTGTCACAAGTCTTTTCCTTTTGATTGTTGACTTCTTTTGGTTTTTACTTCTTCTAGGTTTCTTCAAGTTTGATTTTGATTTCGGCAATTGTAATAACTTCCACAGGTATTGTTACGAAGCATTGTCAATGTACTTCATCTTTCCATGTGTTTTTATTGTCTTAGAGTCACCATGATATCAATCCTTATCTTTTTATTCTTCCATAGGTATTGTTTCTCTTTGAACATATTATCTTCTAAGAAATAGATATGCAAGATATGTACAAAAACTATGTAAACATGGTATGCACAAGAACTATGAAGAATAGTGTTACCTTGTCTTAGAAGAAGAAGTTTGTTTGATATTGCTTGGTCTTCTTTGATGGTTTCCTTTCTTCGGCAACCAATGCTTCGTGTGTTTCCTTCCTTTTCTTTAGCTCGGGACAATGATTCTAGTAGTGACCATATTTTCGACAATTGAAGCATTGTATTTTTGTCATATATTTCTCTTGATTTGGATTCTTCCTTGAGCCAAACTTCCTTTTATTCCTGAAATTTTTGAACCTTGTTGTGAAGGCTTGATCATCGTATTTATTTTTGGGTTTCTCTTTTGCACTAATCCTTGATTCTTCTTGTGCATAGCAAGTCCAAATTTCTTCAAATGTAGGATACTCCTTCCTTGTGTTCATGCTTGCGGCAAATGCATCCCATGTCTTAGGAAGACAATTGAGTACTATATTTACCAGTTCCTTCTTTGAAATGATCTCTTCAATAGCTTGTAGTTAATCTCTTAACTGAGAGATCCTCACAAAGTATGATGTTATGTTGTCATCATCATTCATTTTCATGTCACTGAGCTCATTCTTCATACTCATTATCTGTCCAATGTTTCTGACTGAGGAAAGGTTTGTTAGGGCATCATACATATTCTTAGATGAGTCAAGATGGGAGATGTAGGGTATTAAGTGATCTTTTATAGAATCCACTATGATACTCATGGAATTGATGTAATTATCTTTGAACTTCTCCGTAACTGCAACGTTTTGAGGTTCATTCTCTTTTCCTTCTTCCAACTATGGTTCCATGATATTTCCTTTCACGATGTCCAACACCTTATTCTTGGCGAGGATGAGGTCAATCCTTGTCTTCCACGCTTTGAAGTTAGAAGCCCCTTTCTAACTTGTTTTATGACTTCATAGAGTAAGTCATAACTACTTTGACTTGGTCAACCTTTGAATTTGACCAAAAAACTCAAATTTGATGTCTAGGCTTGTTGAGAATACCCCAAGGTGCACTGGGCTAGGGCGCACTAGGCTATCCAAAAATTAGGTCAATCTCTTCACTTAAGGTGCCTCAACAAGATGGTTAGGGTTTCGTTGTTGTAACTACAACTGTAACTGAGAAAATCCTCCCAATCTATTTTCCAGTGGTTAGACTGTCCAAAGATAGTGTGGGCCCATAACCTGTTAGAATATAATGGATGTGCTCGTTTAACCATAGACAAAATAGAAATATTGTCACCCAACCATAGGATGAAGCCACCCCCGAGCACCTTAACCTTGACAGAGAATGATTCCAGAAGCAAACCAATAGACAAACAAGGAAAAGGCATAAAGATAACCAAGATTGATCATAAAGTCCAACCATAACCAACAAAAAGTCTGAGCCTAAACCAGGAAACTAGATTGTGGCAGCTATCAGCTGCAGCTACTCCCCAAACTTTCTCACTAGCTTAGTTCCTGCAGTGCGCACTTCTTCCCAGCTGCAATTCTTAGCAGTGTGTATGAAATGAGGTATGGCCACTTGTAGTTATATTGTTTCCTGAGCTGTCTGGGCCAACTTCTCATTCTGGAGACTAAATACTTAATATTAATTATTTCCTTGAGTTGACTTGTCTTCTAGGGTTATGTTCAATGATTTAGGGTTACTTCTTGCTTCCCAGAATATTCTATTCTCATCAAGGTTACACGTGGAGGTAAATACTTCCCGCATCTACTATAATATCAACAGGTACCTCTCCTTTTCAATTGGTATATGGGAAGGATGTTGTTTTCCTCGTTCATCTAGGTTTGTGAGTGATGAAATTACTACATGATGAAGAGAAAGAACCAAATAATGTGCAAAGAAGAATACATCAAATCATGGAGGTTCGAAAAAAGAGAGAATCTGTATTGGTTGAATCACAACATCAAGAGAGGATGAAGAAGATCTTTGACAAGAGAGCTAAGCAAATAAATCTCATTATTGGAGATCTGGTTTTAAAGTGGGTGATCCAGGTGGATATTGGTGGCCACCCACCTTTTCCAAATGGCTCAAAATAGTTTTCTGACCATTTTGGCAATTTACTATTTTTAGCAGGTTTTAACTTCCAGGGCCATTTTAAGGGTCCAAATGGAGGTTTTTAGAGATCGAGGTTCTCAATGATATCCCAAGGCATTATTTATCCCCCCAAATTAATCTCCTCGACAATACCTTTCCAACAAGCTATCACACGCCTAAAACAGAGATCGTATGCAAAAGTTACGACCCCGGGAAGTTGATGTACTCACTTACCCAAACGGGGCCCACATGACTTTTGGCACTTCATCTCCTAGGGTTAGGTTTTTGGATGTCTAGGACTTTTGGAATTCTCGTTTATTGTAAAAGGGCCTTCAGAGCCTCATTGTAATCATCTTCTTGTGAATGAGAGTAGCTGTCACATCTCTTCTCAGAGGTAAGTTGCCACCATTCTAGCAAGTCTTTCACTCTGTATTTTTACAGTCTCTGTACATTTCTCTGATTAATAGAAATCGTGTATTACTGTATATTTGTGTTTATGGTTGCATATCTGATACATTCCTGTTATATTATTGAATATCTGCAATATCTCTGTGTATTTCTTTATTATATCTCCGCTCCCATTTCGTACCGAAAATAATCCGGATCAGTGGGATGCAAGAAGAGAGGCCAAAGGAAAACATGACAAGTTTGATAATGTTTGGATGGGACCTTTTTAAAGTACTGCAATCCAAGACAACAACACTTATGAGCTAGCCTATTTTGATGGTAATGTATTGGGAGATCCTATCAATGGGAGGTTTCTCAAGCACTTTTTGCAATATCGATCTCTAAGTGTATCCTACTTGTACAATATTAGTTTAGTTTTGTTTCTGATGCAGGAGCATCTCAAGCTAGCCAGCACGTGAGAAAAGGACAGCTGGACAAGCGCCATCGCAAATTTTGAAATTACCTTGAAATTGATGCACCATCTTAAATAAGATAATTAAGAAGGAGCGCACTTGTATAATGTAAACGGACCTTGAGCGATTTGTTCTCGTCCTTAGTAGGTAGAAGGCAATTATGGTAGTTAATGTAAGTAGATAGAATTGAATGTGTAGATTTGACAATTTTAGAGCGCAAGAGGGAAACGGGATATAGACACCCTCATTGTGTATTGTAACAAGATTGAGAAGAGCATAGAGGAGAAGTAGAGAGTTGTGTAGCAGACTCCATGTACAGAAGTTTTGAATTAATACAAGAAAGTTGTGATTCAGACTCATGGTGTTCATATATTCTCTGTGTATGCATCTTTGAATGTTATGCTCATGAATGTCTTTACTCTTTCTTCATGCAATTGCTTTTATGCTATGTATGAATGATTTCTTGTTGAATGTTTGAAATCTGAGAGGAAAGGGTAAAGGAATGAGTTTCAATTGTTTCTCTATCTGAGCAAGAGTTCCTGCAAGGAGTGCAGTTGAATTGTCCACAAGGAGTGCGTCAACAAGGTGTTCAGAGGTGTGTCTCTGAAAGCTCAGGAGAGAAACTTTTTGTTCTCATTTCTGAAGAAGTGCAGTTAGCATAGGAGTCGTGCAAGGAGCGCGCAGGCCGAGTAAAGCCTCAAGGTTGCGAACCTGAGCGAAGTGTTTAGAGACTGCTGCTACAAGTGTGAGAAGACTCGAAGGATTTCAACACTTAGGAAGTACTTACAAGTCTGTCACAAGGAGTGCGTGCAAGGGTTTTTCTAAGAAGACGCAGAGTCGCGGAATGTTCAAAAGGATTCGAAGCCTTCGAAGTGGCCGAAGGAAAATGTAGCAACGTTGGACCGCAGGAGGACGAGCTCTCAGGGGAAGAGACGGACGGTCGTAATTCTCTGTGGAGAATCCGCGAAGTCCCGTGAGTCGTCAGATCTCACAGAGAAGCAGGGGAGATACGGCGAGTATTCCCTAAAGGTTCAAAGCTCAGGAGGAGCAGGACCGTAGATCCGAGCCATAAGGGTCGTTGGATTTACACATGGATTTCCATATCGAGGTTTCGAAGGTTGAAGTCCCGTAAACCTTATGACGGGAATCGCAATATCACAAAACGTGAAATCTCGAAGGCTAAGAGAACGGTGTGGGGCCACAAGAGTCGGCGAAGCGGATAGGTGGCACACTACTTCGGAGTTTCGTGGAGTGAAGTTCCAAAAATAATGCAATTGGATTCGCGATATTGTGAAGTACGAAGTCCCAATGAAGTGAAGTGGCATTGAAAGTCAAATCTCGCAAGTGTATCGGAGTTTCGGCAAATCGAGTTTCGGGAATCACGGGAGCAAGTTACTTGACACCGCGACCGCCGAAACGCGATAAGGAAAATCCTGAAAAAGAAAGAGGAAAGATCAATGTTGATTGTTTCGGGTTTTGGGGATTCGAGAGACCAACGCTTGACCACTAGATTCGCGAAGTTGTGAAGTCCGATCTCCCAAGAGAAAAGAGGGGATCCTGTGAGAGTTTGTTGTGGGTGAAGATTTTCCGATAGGGAAATAGAAGAGCCGTTTAGATTTCTTCGGGCCAGTGGTAAAGGAAAGATCTTGTGTTAACGTGGACCTTCCGACCTGCGGGTTGTGGAGGGAGCATGCGTTGACGTTCATCAGTTTCTTTAATTTTTCTGTTAATTTAGTTTGCGTCAAATTTGATGTAATTTCAATTTTTGTTCAAATAAACTCAAACTATTATGTAAGTTGTTGAGCATGGAGGAAGATTTGTCCTTTCATAGAAGAAAAATATGTATTAGAGATTTTAATCTCAGACTACATAGCCCACTGGATAAGGTGACTAGTCTATTGTTCTCAACACATTACAGGGATCTGTTGTCCCCGTTGGAGCCAATGTTAGTATAAGGGTAAAAAGAAATTCAGCATTGTGTATTCATGGACAATTATAGACGTATGCTCGTTTTTATCAAGAGAAGAGACTATGTGGGGTCTAATAAATGGAAAAATATTCCCTAATAATGATCAATTTGAAATAAAAAATGCTTTAAAATGAGGAAACATGGCTTAATTCTGCAAAAGGTGCTTAACTTGAGCCACTAGAGGTTTAAAATACATGTAAATGGGTCATATGCTAGCATGAGGCCTTACACCAGTGACTGAGTTCTAAAGGTAAATATTTCAAAGTGCGTCATCAAAGGAACGAGATCGATGGTCCAGAGAAGAGTGTATATCATCTCTCAAGATCTATGACAGATAACACAAATCGCATTCGTAACTTGCCTAATATTTTACGATACTTAGGCATGCAAAGAGTGGTTTGGAGACATGATATATGGTTTTTATTCATTGGCGTCACATTGCTTATGACCATGGGGAAATCACTCTCTTGGTCATGTGATACTACCTATGGTATCACATAAACCATGTTGTTGTGTGTTTATTTAGCACATGGTTGGATGACAATGTGGACCACTCATGAACAACCCAACTCACACCTAGACATTATGTGGCCAAATACACAACAAAAAGTTGATGCATAGCCATGCTATTCCATGCAATCACTCTGAGACGACTATTGCTAACTGGGAGACATGTGGCCTAATTAGCATACGACATCTAGCTTGAAAGAGGTGCCACATAGGAAACCACATGGACCAATCTTTATCTGCCACATTTATAGTGTACCTTGATGACATCATTAATGACATCATCTAAATTTTCACACATTTCTCCAATTTTGAAGCGACAACCAATATGAAGGGTGCACGTGTCCTCAAATCATTTGAAAAGGGATCAAGCTAGATTCTAACTGATTTTGTTGTGTGGGAAGGTTGTTAAAGGGTCAGAGTATCATCTGGCATGATCAATCAATCTTAGCTAAAGGTAACCATTGATAATCATTACATGCTCAAATACGGATGGCGGGTCTCAAGATGATTTGCCATGTCTTGTGCGTTGTAGTATATGATATCGAGTACTATGGTTAGATTTAACAAATTATTGGTTCTGTCAGCAAGATCTCCCGCAACACATTGGAATTCTACAAGAACAGGCCACATGAGCAATTACAACCATCCGCAAGCACCTTCTACTCACTAGATGCTTCTTTCTGAGCTATGCTTTGATGGATAATGATCCACGTGAAGGGGTTTTTTCTTCGGGTAAACCCTGTTGGCCATCTTGGCTTCATATGTGTTGGAAATTCTACTGGCTTTCACAAAGGGGAGGATTTTTACTTCATGTTCTTGTTTGTTCAGAAATAGCAGCAACATGGCACCTCGTAATTCATCCTAAGGTGCAACTACATTTTCTGGCCAACATCCAGGTGAAATAGATGACATAAGACTCAGACGTTGGATCGATGTTTCATTACATCGTGAGGTTACTGTAGCTGAGAGGAAACAACTAGCCATTCTTCCAGCTGAAATAAAACCTCAATTTTGCAGAAGCAGGAGGTGCCCAAGCCAACAATTCTATCATACTGAGTAGTTCGTATGGAAGGATCCATGCTGAACATGCTTGGTGGGGTAAAATCTTTTAATCAAAATACCTTTTACTTATACTTACCGTAATAAAATTATTTGTTTCACTATATCAAGAATTTCTACTAGAAAGATAAATAATTTCAATAGATAAAGAAGCAATATCAAGAAACTATTAGGTGGTTTAAAGAAACAAGAAGTGGTTTTCACATAGGATGATGTCTATAAATAAGCCATTAGGCTCATCATATCTAGCTCGTTATCAACAGACAGAGAGAGGAAGAGTGTCTAAACCTAAAAGTCGAGAGATCAAGACAGCTCCAGCATGAAAGATAGATTATGAGAGGGAAACCATGAGGCTTGTAGGGATTCAACTATTTTTTGATTGTATTATGATGCAATTCTCATCTCTTCTTCTTCTCCATTGTTACAGACCTATCTTCCATCTCTGTAATGTACTCTGATACATATTAATAAAAGTTTTCAACAACATTTTGGCCCCCATGTGTTATAAATGTGTATGGATCCCTTAATGGATGATATTGATTTCAGTTTCTTGAGCAATCGTGTTATATGTATTGTTTGAAATATTCATAATAATGTAGAATCTTTGTTATGTGGATTGTCTCAAGCAATAAGCTATCGGAAATTAAGGTAATTCAAGTTAGAATGCATAAATTGTATAACCATTGAATTATTGAATGTTGAACACGTTCTTCTGCACCTATAGCCTTGTAAGATTTTTTTGAATTGGATACCTTACATGTGCATTTTCCTTTCCACACAAAGACATATTCTTTTTACCCCATTAATTCTAATACATAGAGGAAAAATTGCTCCTATTAGTTGAAGGCGCGCCCAATCGTCCTGTCTGGAAAGTTTAAAGAGATGAGAAAAATCAACAATTATGCATATCTCCCTTCATAAAGAAAGGTAGCCTTAAAATTATCTTTTGAGTTTTGGCTCGAAGGATCCTTGGCATCGTTCCTTTAACAACCGGGAACATATCTAGGACTAACACAATCTAGTGTAGAACCTCTTTTATGTAGTTGTTAAACACCCAAAGGAGTGGGTTGTGTGTTAGATAAATACTCTATGAGTGCATCATGTTGGTTGTAGACTCTAGTAGGTACGGTAAGTCTAGAAATTGAAAGTTTTTTTGTATATTGAGGGTGAGTTCATTAAGAAATTGAAGGAACTGTGTACCCAAAGAACATCCCACTAGACCAACAATTGGAACGATTAGACACCCATGTATTTTGTTAGATGGTTGTTCCGTTATATCGAAATTGACAATTTGATAATGTCTACATGATCGAAGTACCAGATATAAGTGCCAACTTGGATCAGATGTAGATGTAAACTTTGTTGATCAAGGGGTTCTTCAATTCATGATTCATGGTGAAGCATTTGTGAAAAATGTTACTAAATACCTAAGGTGAAGCTTGTGATTGTGATTGATCATTGTGAAATAAAATTTATCTTCTACTTGAATAGCTTTCTTCTAAATTTTAGTATATTTGTTAAATCTAATTAGATATGAAAAATTGCTTCCCACTATATTTGTTAAATCTAATTAGATATGGAAAATTGCTTCCCACTAGTTAATTTTTATTTTAGTGTAATTAGTTTCTATTTTAGTGAGTGGTTAAGATATTTTTTCAACACATTCATTCATTATTTAGCATGTTAAGATAAGGC
>ML781970.1:239009-252769 GCA_009831015.1 Picea engelmannii | reverse complement strand
AAAAAAAAAAAAAAAAAAAAAATTCATTGTAACATAACATTTTATAACACTAAAGACTACAATAAACTAAAAAACTCATTTGATTAAATATGAATAAGGGACTCTTGGCATACAAAATGGGACAACATAAAGGTCCACAATAATAAAAATGCCAATAAATAATTATTACAATCATCGGTAACTTGTGATCATACCATTTGGGAAAATATGTCTACATTTTGATTTTGACAAATAAACATTGAAAAATATAAAACTTGTAACATTCAATTATATTGATCATAGTCCATCTATTTAACTACTATCATTGGTCATTGCATGCTCATTTATTCATCACTTGCATGTCATAGTGTACTTGGGGGTTATTTTCAACATTTTGTTAAGTACTATGATTTTGTTCATCCTCTTCATGTTATATCTACAAATAGAGAAACAAAGTGTCATGATTATCTTTGTATTTATATTATAATATACGTGATTATGCAAATTGAAAAGTGTATCATAGAAACAAGTGATTTGTACACAATACACATTCTTTCAAATCCATGCTTCATGTTGTATCTCAACATGCTCCACTCCACACTTTGTTTGTTGCAAGTTTTACATGCCATGGAAAACTATATATATAATTAAAGTTTCTCATTGTTCCATTAATTAAAAAATAATGGAAGTAAGACAACATAACTACTTATAAATTGAATGATTTTGTTTAAATGAATAAAATCATTAATAAATAAATTTGAAATATTACATGGGGGAACCTTTAGGGCTAGGGTTTTCGCAGGGTCTTTTTTCTAGTGATTGAATTTGGAAGGAAGTTGGAGAAGGTAGGGGTGGTACTAATGGAGGAAGATCTAGTGTATTATGGGTATAGGTATATCTTGGTGTCTTCGGCCATATTTCGTATTGACGAGGAATTCCGAGAAATTCTTTGTTTCTCTAAGGATTTTTTTGTAGAAGACAAATGGGAGATGCAAGTGGGTTTACCTCTTGGAAGGAAATCTATGAAAGGGAATTTGATGGTAGTATGAATGGAGTTAGATTATCTTGTTCCAACCTTGAATGAAATTAAGTTACCCCCTTTTGTCTCAAAGTTGGATCAATCATCAAAGAATAGGGTTCAGTCTGATTTGAGAGCCAAAGACTATCGAACTATGAAGTGTGTTAAGGCACACTCTCATTGCGTAAGTATGGTACTTGGGATATATGATGGCTTGGAATTGGTTGAAAATATTTTTTTGCAATAATTAGTTGGAAAATTAATGGGTAAAATGCTCTCAAGGCGCATCTTGATCAATTGGATGGAAGGTGGGTGGAAGAAATTTTTGGTTATTTTCCAAGGTTCCACATTTTGGTGAAAGGATGGTTATGCTTCAAATTTAAGTCAACAAAACATGTGGAGGCGATATTGTCCAGAACATGGATTTAGGGTCCTTCAAGCCTAGTTATAAGGAAGTGGGCACCTAGGTTCGATCCTTGCACTAAAATGTTTGTCATCCAACATGTATGGGTGCTTCTCCCTGGGTTTCCATTATGATGCAGGCGCACCACCCAGGGCACGTCCGTTCACAGGACCTTCTCTCCTTTCTCGGCCCGAAGAAACTCAAAGGTTCCCTAATTCCCTATCGGGAAATATTCCACCCATAGAAACTAAACATAGGGCCTCCCTTTCTTCTATTGGGGTTTGGATACCTGTGATATTCCAGCAACTTGGATCACAGATCCCCAATGCGCTCCTTCGTTGCTTTTAGCCCCACCTGGCTAAGCCTTTAGTCCACACGATTGGCTTCTATAAGACCACAGCCTTATACTCCTTTCGTCAGGGTTTCTGACTTCAAAATCCCGATGCGCTCAAATACCCGTTAGCCTTCTAGGCTAAGCTCTTCGTCTACGTGACCTCCTCTATATGACCATAGTCATAACTCCCATCGGGGCTACGGGGTTTCTGATGTCAAAATACACTCACCCCCAAGACTCGCGATCCTTCGAACCCCGACGTGCTCTTATATGCGTTAGCCATCCTGGCTATAGGCTTTGACTCATATGACCATTAACCTGTGACCGCAGTCTTATCCCCATCGGGGCTACGGGTTTTCAAATGTTGAAAAACACTTACCCACGGGATTCCCAATTTCTTGAATCTCGATCCTCCGTCAGGCTGACAACTGGCTTCCACTACGGTGCCTCCCCCTTTTCTGACGTGCTGACAGCTGGCCGCACTCTGGCACCTTCCTCCTCGTCGGGGTTTCGCGGTTCGCAATTTCACGATGCACAAACACTTTGTCACCAGGATCCCCGATATCTCGATGACTCAAGCACCGACAGACGACCTCCTTGTCGGGACTTTTCCCGATGACACTGATTGCCTCCACGCGTCCTCCTGCAATGGACGGTCCCGATTTCTCCGGGGTTTCGCTACTTGCAATGTCCTAACTCTCTTGTTCTCAGGAAACCCGATATGGCGATTCCCGACTCTCTCTGGACTCCTGACACGCATCCCAAATGATGGACGGTCCAGATCTTCCCAGGGCTTCGGGGTTTCAAATGTCGAAAAACATTTGAACACAGGAACACCGATCTTTCGAATTTCGACGGTAAACCTCGTGCAGCTCCTGTCCAATCCGACAGTTGACGGGTAACTGATCGACGATCCAACGACTCACGCCCCCTGGAGCTTGAACTCTGAATGCGACCGTAACCTCCTTGCCTCTTTGGCAGATCCAACGGCTGGCGAGATTTCACAAATCCTCTCCACAAGATCCCGACCGTTGATTTCCTCCCTTTGCCAGTTCCTTGAGAATGACCAAGTATTCCTCTGTGAAATTTGTCCACCCGTGGTGCAACTGTGAAATGCTTGTTTTAAACACTCCACGGCACGAACTTCCAGTGCTTCTCTTCGACAAGCTTAAAAGCTTTATCTCTCCTAAGCTTCCACAGTTCTGAGTCTCCACAAAGACTATTGCACGCACTCCTTGCGGCAAATCCTCGAACACTTCTAAGTGTTGAGCTCTTTTGACTCTGCGCACACCTGTAGCAGCAGTCCTTCAATACTTCGCTTAGTTTCATGACTGAGACTCTCCTTAGCCTGCGCACTCCTTGCACGGCTCCTATAACCCAATTTCACTTATGAGTGAATGAGAACAAGAGTTAAACTATCTGAGCCTTCTGTCAACGCACTCCTTGTGGACGAATTCAACTGCACTCCTTGCAGGAATCCTTGCTCAGATAGAGAAACAATTGAAACTCATTCCTTCTCCCTTAAGACTTCAATTTCAACACATGAACTCCTATTTACAGTATAACAGCAAATGCATAACAAGAGTAAATGATCATAAGCATAGCATTCAACACACATACATAGAGAATAACACAAAAGCCATGAGTCTGAATCAATTTCTTCTATTAATTCAAGATCTGTACATGGGTGTTCTTCTACAGTTCTCTGCTTCTCTTCTATGCTCCGGATTATGTTACAATGCACAATGAGGGTGTCTATATCCGTTTTTCCTCCTTTCTTCTAAAACTGTCTAATCTAGTATTAAAATCCTATCTACCTGCATTAACTACTATAAATGCCTCCATCTACTTCAGACGAGAGCGTATGGCTCGAGGTCTAATTACATTATACCAAGGAGCCTTCATTAAATGATCTCATTTATATTTGGCACATCAACTCCAAAGGAAAATTCAAAAGTTTGTGCTGGACGCCTTCCAACTGTCTTGGTCTTCCGCATTGGCTCGCTTGACGTGAGGGATGCTCCTGCATCATACTCCCTTGCTTAAAAAATTTCATGGGATCATGTCCATGAGCTCTTGCACGGTCTGTCCATGCTTTTGAATCTCGGCTTCAATCTCCCAGCTGGCATATTCAACTAGATGGCCCTTCCACTTGACCAAATACTCAAAATATTCTTTCCTTCCGGTTTTCTTACCCACTCATTTATCCAGTATCTGTTCCATCTGTGGTTTCTCTGCAACTAGCATCTGCTTTTGCCACTGAACCTCTGGTTGTTCATCACTTGTTCCTACTTCCTCATCTTTGTATGGATACAAATCTAAGACATTGAATATTGGAGATATTTCGATCCCATCCGGTAATTCAATCTCATAAGCATTCTGTCCCATTTTCTTCAAGACCTTGCATGGTCTGATTTTCTTCATTTTCAATTTATTATACATTCCTCTCGGGAACCTTTCTTTCCTCAAGTGTGCTAGGACTAATTCACCAACCTTGAACTGAAGATGTCTCTTTCGCTGGTCGGCTCTGCACTTATATTCATGGTTTGAATCTAGCAGACGCTGCTTCACCTGGCTGTGAAGTTCTTTCATTGTCTCAGCAAATTCTTCTGCACTAGCGCTGCTAGTAGCAGTCTATTCTGAATCCCTTAGTTCAGAAACTCCCCTCAGCTGCATCCCATATACAACCTGAAATGGACTTCTGCCTGTGCTCCTATTCACTGAGTCGTTGTACGCGAACTCTGCCTGTGGTAATATGTTGTCCCATTGGCTATGGTGTTCCGTCACCAAGATTCTCAGCAAGTCTCCCAGACTTCTGTTCACCACTTATGTTTGTCCATCCATCTGAGGATGATAAGAAAAACTAAACATCAAGTTAGTCCCCAGCTTCTTCCATAATGTCCTCCAAAAATGCCCTATGAATTTTGTGTCTCTGTCCGAAACAATACTCCTTGGTAAGCCGTGAAGTCGAACGACTTCTTTGAAAAACAAATTCGCGATGTGCGTCGCGTCACTGGTTTTCTGACATGGGATAAAATGTGCCATTTTGGAAAATCTATCTACTACCACAAAGATCGAATCAAATCCTCTTTGTGTCCTTGGAAATCCCAATATGAAATCCATGCTAATTTCATCCCACAGCCTCTCAGGTATGGACAATGGTTGATAAAAACCCGCATTCTGCTTCCTTCCCTTCGAATGCTGGAAAATTATGCATCTATCTACAAACCTTTTGACCTCTGCTCACATCCCTGGCCAAAAGTATGACTCACTCAGCTTCGCGAATGTCTTATCATGACCAAAGTGTTCAGCCAAGCCTCCGCTGTGTTTCTCCTTTAACAGATTCTCCCTCATGGAGCAATTTGGAATACACAATTGATTGCCTCTGAAAAATAATCCTTCTTGGATCATATAGTCTTTCCAAGGGCTTCTGTCTCTAAGAAATGGATTCTCAACTGGTTCATACGCCTCCTTAAAATCTTGTTCATCTGCATACATATCCCTGAGATCATCAAATCCTAACGTCCTGACTTTGAACTCCTGCAACAACAAACATTTCCTGCTCAAAGCATCAGCAACCTTGTTAGCAGTACCAGAAATATGTTTTATTACAAAAGTGAAATTCTGCATGTACTCTACCCACTTAACATGCCTCTGATTCAACTTCTCCTGTTGATTCGCAAATTGTAATGCATGGTTATCACTATACAAAACAAATTCCTTTGGAATCAAATAGTGCCTCCATTTCTTCAATGCCTGTATGATGGCATAGAATTCTTTATCATACGTGGAATACTTTTCTTTTTCCTCATTCATCTTTTCACTGAAATATGCAATCGGTCTGTCCTCCTGACTTAAGACCGCTCCTATGGCAAACCCTCTTGCATCACATTTTACCTGAAATGTCTTTTGAAAATCTGGCAACACCAGAATTGGTTGTTCCGTAATCTTTCGCTTCAACAAATTGAAACTCTTCTCTGCCTCTTCAGTCCAGTGAAAAGATTTATGTATTTTTTTTACTGTGTCCATCATCGCTGCGCTAATCCCACTGAAATTCCTAATGAATTTTTGGTAGAAACTAGCCAATCCATGAAAACTCCTTACCTCAAAAATGTTTCTCAGTGATGGCCAATTTTTAATTACTTCCACCTTATCTGGATCCATCCTCAACTCATTTGCCGAAATAACAAATCCCAGATAAATGATCTCTGTCTTCATAAACGAGGATTTCTTCATGTTTATCAACAACTTCTCCTGCTATAGTTTCTTCATCACAATGGCTAAATGCTTCAGATGTTTAGCCTTCGATTTACTGAAAATCAATATATCATCCAGATACACGATGACAATTTTTCCGATGAAATCCTTCAGGACTTCATTCATCAACCTCATGAAGGTACTTGGCGCATTTGTTAAGACAAACGGCATAACAAGCCATTCATACAAACCTTCATTCATCTTGAATGTTGTTTTCCATTCATCACCTTCTCTCATGCGGATCTGGTGATATCCACTCTTCAAATCAATCTTTGAAAAAAAAATTGCTCCACTTAAGCAATCCGTCAAATCATCCATTCTTGGAAATGGGAATCTGTACCTGATAGTTATCTTGTTAATCGCCCTTGAATCAGTGCACATCCTCCAGCCTCTGTCTTTCTTCAGACTGAGTACTGTCGGAACAGCACACAGACTCAAGCTTTCCCTGACCAAACCTTTGTCCAACAAATCCTGGACTTGTCTTTTGACTTCTTCGTTCTCCTGCGGCGTCAATATGTACGTTGCTTTGTTTGGTAAACTAGCTCCTGGTATGAGATCAATGTGATGACTCACACTTCTCATTGGTGGCAACGAACGAGGTAATTTGTCCACTACTATATCAGCAAACTCTTCTAGCAGTCCTTGAACTTCTTCTGGCAAATCGTCCACTCTTGTGCTAGTCAGGATAATCTTCGGTTTTCTGACCACAAAGAATTGTGGTTCCTCCTTCTTCTTCACCTCCGTAAGAAGTTCCTTCCCACTCATGAGAAGTATTGTTTTTCTTGCTTTCGGCTTCACCTCTTTATCCTCAATTGGATGCAACATATGATTTCTCCCATTCTTCTCCAGGGTGTATGTGTTCATCCTCCCATCATGAATCACATTTCTATCATATTTCCATGGTCTACCCAACAATAGATGACAAACATCCATAGGAATGACATCACAGAGTATTTTATCATTATACCCTCCTATTTTGAATTCAACTAAACACTATTTAGTGACATTTACCTGATGTCCCTTCTGTAGCCATGAAACTTTGTATGGACTCGGGTGATCAGTCGTCTCCAACTCCAGCTTCTCTACCATCTTGGTTGAAACGAGATTATCAGTACTACCACTGTCCACGATAACCTTGCATACCCTGTCATTGGTCTTGCAAGCAGTCCTAAAAATATTGTTTCTCTGCGTTGAATTCTCCATCTCCTTCTCTGGCGTCAAAAGGACTTTCCGCATCATCAACGATCTTCCGCCTTCAGTGTATTCTTCCTCAACATCTCGCCTCTGTGCCTCGACGATGTGAGTCTCTCCAGGTTCTTTCTTCTTCTCTGGACACTCGAAAGACCTGTGCCCATTCTTTCCACATGTGAAGCATGTGATTACTCCACCTCTTCCTCTTCCTCTACCTCTGGTACGAGGAAACCTATTATTATCAGCATATCCTCCTTCTCTTTCCTCAGCATATTTCCCTCGTTGTGAACTTCCACTTCTTTCGATTCTAGTCTGAGGATTTTTCCAGTCATCCTTGGGCTTCTGGTGTTTATCTTGGGCAACCGATTTTCCTTTGGGATGACTCCTGCCTCGCCCTCACTGACCTTGTTTACGGCTCAGCTTCTCTTCAGCTTTCAAATCCATTTGATAAGCATCCTCCACCGTTCGGATGGTTGACATACTCATTTCATCCTGAATCTCATATCTCAGGCCATTCATATACCTGGCAACTTTCTCATCATCGCTCTCGCGATGACCTGCCCTGATATTCAACCTGTAAAATTACTCAGTATATTCCTTCACTGTCATCAGCTTCTGTCTCAGGTTCTGCATCCTCCTTAACAGAGTGATTTGATAGTCCCTGGGGATGAATTTTGCCTTCATCTTTGCAATCATCCTGTCCCAGCTCTTAATTTTCTGCTTGCCTTGGCAACGCCTATCCGCTTTTAGTTCATCCCACCACAAGGCTGCATGTCCTTTTAATCTCGTGATGGCATGCCTAACCTTCTTGTCCTCTTCGATGTCTTCATAGTCGAAGTAAGTGTCTAGAGCTATAATCCAATCTAGAAGCTCCTCTACATCCAGATTTCCCTCATAAACAGGAACGTCCATTCTTACCTTTGCACCCATTCTTGCAACAGCTTTAAGTAAGCATTCAGTTGCCACATCTTCCACTGGGATTTCTTCTTCTCCATGTCCAGCATCATCTTCATTTTCGGACTCACTGATATCTCCTGCATCATCTTTATGCCTTTGTGATGTTTCCATGTCCTCCATTCTGGAACGAAGATTATGCATTTCTCTCTCCATGTCAGGATTATGCACTTGCCTACCTCTTTCTCTAGACAATTCCCTTTCCTCCTCTGGATCGGGTGATCATCTATCCCTTCTCCTTGGCGGCATGGTGAAATTCTCCTTCCCTTCTCTGCTACAGAAATCAAAGAAGCTTTTCTACGCTCTGATACCACTTGATGCAGGCGTGCCACCTAGGGCACGTCCGCTCACAGGACCTTCTCTCCTTTCTCGGCCTGAAGAAACTCAAAGGTTCCCTAATTCCCTATCGGGAAATATTCCACCCACAGCAACTAAACACAAGGCCTCCCTTTCTTCTATTCGGATTTGGATACCTGTGATATTCTAGCAACTTGGATCACCGATCCCCGATGTGCTCCTTTGTTGCTTTTAGCTCCACCTGGCTAAGCCCTTAGTCCACACGACCGGCTTCTATAAGACCACAGCCTTATACTCCTTTTGTCGGGGTTTCTGACTTCAAAATCCCAATGCGCTCAAATACCTGTTAGCCTTCTAGGCTAAGCTCTTCGTCTACGTGACCTCCTCTATATGACCATAGTCATAACTCCCATCGGGGCTATGGGGTTTCTGATGTCAAAATACACTCACCCACAAGACTCGTGATCCCTCAAACCCCGACGTGCTCTTATACGCGTTAGCCCTCCCGGCTATAGGCTTTGACTCATATGACCATTAACCTGTGACCGCAGTCTTATCCCCGTCGGGGCTACAGGTTTTCAAATGTTGAAAAACACTTACCCACAGGATTCTCGATTTCTCGAATCCCGATCCTCCGTCAGGATGACAACTGGCTTCCACTACGGCGCCTCCCCCTTTTCTGATGTGCTGACAGCTGGCCACACTCTGGCACCTTCCTCGTCATCGGGGTTTCGCGGTTCGCGATTTCACGATGCACAAACACTTTGTCACCGGGATCCCCGATATCCCAATGACTCAAGCACCGACAGACGACCTCCTTGTCGGGACTTTTCCCGATGACTCCAATTGCCTCCACGCATCCTCCTCCGATGGACGGTCCCGATTTCTCTGGGGTTTCGCGACTTGCGATGTCCTAACTCTCTTGTTCTCAGGAAACCCGATACGCTGATTCCTGACTCTCTCTGGACTCCTGACACGCATCCCAAATGATGGACGGTCTAGATCTTCCTCGGGCTTCGAGGTTTCAAATGTCAAAAAACATTTGAACACAGGAACACCGATCTTTCAAATTCCGACGATAAACCTCGTGTAGCTCCTGTCCAATCCGACGGTTGACGGGTAACTGATCGACGATCCAAAAACTCACGCCCCCTAGAGCTTGAACTCCGAACGCGACCGTAACCTCCTTGCCTCTTTGGCAGATCCAACGGCTGGTGGGATTTCACAAATCCTCTCCAAAAGATCCCGACCATTGATTTCCTCTCTTTGCCAATTCCTTGAGAATGACCAAGTATTCCTCCGTGAAATTTTTCCACCCGTGGTGCAACTGTGCAACGCCTGTTTTAAACACTCCACGGCACGAACTTCCAGTGCTTCTCTTCGACAAGCTTAAAAGATTTATCTCTCCTGAGCTTCCACAGTTCTGAGTCTCCACAAAGACTATTGCACGCACTCCTTGCGGCAAATCCTCGAACACTTATAAGTGTTGAGCTCTTTTGACTCTGCGCACACCTGCAGCAGCAGTCCTTCAATACTTCGCTTAGTTTCATGACTGAGACTCTCCTTAGCCTGCGCACTCCTTGCACGGCTCCTATAACCCAATTTCACTTATGAGTGAATGAGAACAAGAGTTAAACTATCTGAGCCTTCTGTCAACGCACTCCTTGCAGATGACTTCAACTGCACTCCTTGCAGGAATCCTTGCTCAGATAGAGAAACAATTGAAACTCATTCCCAGGGATGATTTTAAGGATGGAAATTTATTTTAAAATGTAGAAACCTTAACGAATATTACTAATCCTTCATATGTCAACTATAAATGTTTGGTGATATTTTTGTAAAAATATTCAAATTTCTAAGTATTTTATATAGTTTTTATAAACTTTTGGCAATTTTTAAGGTAAAATAATTTTATCCTATAGAATTTGGGCGAATTATTTTTAAAATAGCGAATCTCGTTTTTGGAAAAACCATGGAAAATTAGCCCATGAGCGAAATTTAGCCCTTAAAATCATCCATGCTCATTCCTTCTCCCTTCAGACTTCAATTTCAACACATGAACTCCTATATACAGTATAACAGCAAATGCATAACAAGAGTAAATGATCATAAGCATAGCATTCAACACATATACACAGAGAATAACACAAAATCCATGAGTCTGAATCAATTTCTTCTATTAATTCAAGATCTGTACATGGGTGTTCTTCTACAGTTCTCTGCTTCTCTTCTGTGCTCCGGATTATGTTACAATGCACAATGAGGGTGTCTATATCCGTTTTTCCTCCTTTCTTCTAAAACTGTCTAATCTAGTATTAAAATCCTATCTACATGCATTAACTACTATAAATGCCTCCATCTACTTCAGACGAGAGCGTATGGCTCGAGGTCTGATTACATTATACCAAGGCGCCTTCATTAAATGATCTCATTTATATTGGGCGCATCAACTCCAAAGGAAAATTAAAAAGTTTGTGTTGGACACCTTCCAGCTGTCTTGGTCTTCCGCATTGGCTTGCTTGACATGAGGGATGCTCCTACATCACATTAGAACTTTGGTTGAAGCCAACATTTGAATCTATCACTAATTTCTTTAGTATGTTCATTTATTTTGATGAACATTGTCCTGGCAAGGAGGATAAGAGGGTTTCCAAAGCTCTTGTGGAACTAGACTTGAGTAGAGGGTTGTTTTCAGAATTAGAATTGTGTTAGAGTGATCTTAATTTTATCCAGAGTTTAGACTATCGAAAGATCTTGTACAGGAGTGAAATGTGCCAGAAGTTTGGCCATATTAAGAAAGGTTATTTGGTGGTTTTGGATGATCCAAGGTGGAAACCACATCACTTCAAGAATTTTGAGAGACAAGGGACAAATGATTTGGCGAGGTTTAAGCTCAATGAAGGAATTGG
This sequence comes from Picea engelmannii, assembly GCA_009831015.1. NCBI lineage: Eukaryota > Viridiplantae > Streptophyta > Pinopsida > Pinales > Pinaceae > Picea > Picea engelmannii. The sequence goes on along the minus strand of ML781970.1, from coordinate 241,427 downwards.
ATCTGATGTCGAGTGAATTTAAAGACATGCGATGAAGGACAATATATGGGATAGATTCGAGGATAGAGGACGCCAAGTTGGAATGGAGGTATTTTTTAGCTTGAATTGTAATTATAATGATTTAAATTTAGAATTAAATTCAAAGGCCTCTTCTCCTTTGTTTGGTTTAAAATATTCTAAAAGGGCGATGTCTGGGGTGGGTGAGGGTGATAAGGGACCATATGTGATGAAGGGAGAAGTACAGTTGGATGAAACCCATGATCAGTCAAAATATATTTCTCCCTTTGTTTGTGAGTTTGAGCCTCCCTCCCCTTGGTATGAATTGTGTTCCTTGAAGTTTAAGAGACTGGTAGAGAAAGGTGTTGTTGAAGGGGGTTTAACTCCAAACCCAAAGGTGCAAAGCCTTCTAGGTTATGAATCTAACATTTCCAAAGATAAGATCAAGGCCTCAAAATAAATTTTACAAGGTAAACAACAAACCATTGATAGGGTGCTTAAATATTTGAAGCCCTTGGGTGCGGTTCCACCATGATCGTTCTCTCCTTTGAAACAATGTTTTTTGGGGGTAGGGTGATCCAGGTGGATATCGGTGGCCACCCACCTTTTCCAAATGGCTCAAAATAGTTTTTTGGCCATTTTGGCCATTTACTATTTTTAGCAGGTTTTAACTTCCGGGGCCATTTTGAGGGTCCAAATGAAGGTTTTTCGAGATAGAGGTTCTCAATGATAGTCAAAGGCATAATTGAGCCCCCAAAATGAATCTCCTCGAAAATACCTTTCCAACGAGCTATCACACACCTAAAACGGAGATCGTATGCAAAAGTTACGACCCCGGGAAGTTGATGTACTCACTTACCCAAACGGGGCCCACATGACTTTTGGCGCTTCATCTCCTAGGGTTAGGTTTTTGGATGTCTAAGACTTTTTTCATTCTCATTTATTGTAAAAGGGCCTTCAAAGCCTCATTGTAATCTTCTTCTTGCGAATGCGAGTAGCCGTCACATCTCTTCTCAGAGATAAGTTGCCACCATTCTAGCGAGTCTTTCACTCTGTATTTTTATAGTCTCTGTACATTTCTCTGATTAATAGAAATCATGTATTACTGTATATCTGTGTTTATGGTTGCATCTCTGATACATTTATGTGATATTATTGAATATCTGCAATATCTCTGTGCATTTCTTTATTATATCTCCGCTCTCATTTCATGCCGAAAATAATCTGGATCAGTGGTATCAGAGCAGGCTGCTCTTGATCATTTTTCAGTGCATGTCCCCGACGAGGTCCGAGTATAGAAAGTTGGGTCTCGATCTTGTCTCTCTTGAGGACAATCTATCTCGCACACCCAAGAAACCCTCAATGGCGGAAGAAAATAAAAATGATGGAGCAGACGATCCTATCAATCTGTTGCTTGAGCAAGCTCTCACGCGACAGAGGGACGAAATGATGGAAAATTTTTCCCACATCCTTCAACACCTGCCGATAGCATCGGGCGCATCTTCATCAAGCGGCCACTTTGGAGGCACCTCGCCTTTCAAGGTATAGGTTAATTTTGATATTCCCGTATTTGAAGGTCAAATAGAGGCAGATGCCCTAGATAAATGGTTAACTATGCTAGAAGGCTATTTCTCTGTTCACAATTTTTCCGACAAAGAAAAGATCACCTTCGCACTCCTTAAAGCTCTCCCTCATGTCAAACATTGGTGGGAAACTTACTGGGAGAAGAGTTCCACAGAGGAGTCTGGAATATACGGAGCCGAGCCCACTTGGGATTTTTTTATGGATGTGGTAAAGGAACAGTACTACCCTGTTGGAAACTATGAGGACTAGTATATGAGATGGACCACACTGCGACAAGAGAGGGGCCAATTAGTTCCAGAGTTCACCAACAGCTTCCATACCTTGCGCACCAAGCTGGGTATCAAAGACTTCGAACTACATTTGGTTCTGAAATACCGTGGGGCTCTACACAGATACATCCAAACTGAAATGCATTTTTTGGACATCTCATCACTTGGTGTTGCCTATCGATATGTTGTTAAAATCGAGCAGAAATTTAAGCACCAGAACAAATGGGAATTCAGGTCTGCAAATCCACAACAACCAAAGTATGACAAAGACATCCCTAACAAACAGTCTCTCGAAAACCAGTCCAACCCACAGGAAAATAAGGGTAGAGGGAAGACAAAGAAGGACACCGGAAAATGGTGCGATTTCCACAAAAGCCCCTGGCACAACACCGATGAATGTCACTCAAAATAGTCATTGGTGGCCAAGATCAAAGACAAGGAGCCGAACCCTAATTCAAAATCTGATTCTGAAAATACTGGTAAAAGACAGATCATCGACGCAGACCCCACTGCTATTGTCGCGACCGCAGCAATTCAACCAGAAGAACCAATAGATCCAGAAGAGGGG
>ML781970.1:195542-222378 GCA_009831015.1 Picea engelmannii | reverse complement strand
TATTGGAGAACTTTCTATTTATGGAAAGTGGTTAACCCTAAAATAAGGAAAATAGGTTAAGTGACCTAGAAATGGGTTAAGTGACCTAGAGGATGAAAGTATAAATAAGATAGCAATGGTCTCTTGTAGATCATCCTTTTTGTAGATCAATGGAGAGCTTCTTGTGATAATATCTTTTGGAGTATTGGTGGAGAGCTTCTTGAGCATTTTTTCTGTGGAACACTTGAGCATATTGCAGATATATAGGTGACTGAGGTAACCAAAGGATATCTAAGCCAAATTTCAGGAGGAAGGTGAAGAAAAGAGGGCCGGAATTCAAGGGAGGATAAATTCGTTTCATGATGCTTTCTAAGGTATGTTATTTACAGGTCATCTCACCATTTTCGCAATAACTTATTTTATATCATGAATCAGACCGTGATATTTCTATGCCATTGAAGAAACCTATACAAGTATCTGTGGTAAAATATTTAGCTTGTGGGTCATTGTATTTTTGGAGATACACTCCGTGGAAATTAGGGTTTGTGGCTAGTCCTGAGACTAGTCTAAAATAGGTGTTTCGGGTAAAAATGTCATAACTTCTTCATAACAGATCCAAATTCAGTGAAACCAATTGTGTTGGTTATATTATAGTCTATAGTTTGTTGTTTAATAGTTTCATATCGATTCAAAAAATATTCTGTGTGGGGCACGCTCTACAATGTCTCTCTCTAGAATAAGTCAGAATTCAGAAAGGTATGTCATTTTTGCTATAACTCCTTTTATGAGAGGTTTCAAGTAGTGAAACCTGGAGGAATTGAATAAAACACACTGAAGAAGATTTTGTATCAATTTTAGATCTTTATTCATTACAAGTACAAAGTTATGATTATTCAAGTTAGGGTTGTTGACTAATCCAAAACTAGTCATGGTTGAGATAAGGAGTTGATGAGTTGACACATACATGAGGTGGATAGTTGATGAAGTTGGTACATATTGATGAGTCGGTGTTGGTGATTATTTGACACATGATTGGTATATACTTTGTGCATGGTTGGATGCACTTGTTTATGGTACAGGTTGATTACATGTTGTTTGTCATAGGTTGGTGCATGGTTGATGCACTTGTTTATGGTATAGATTGATATTTGTTGAGGATTGTTGCCTCATCTCAGTTGGTTTTGAAAATGTAAGTTGAGTATTATATATAGATTTGGTTCTCTTGTAGAGTTGTACTCTATTCAGTTGTTGTTGAAAAACCCATGGATCGAAGTCCATAATAAAAAGAAAAATTGTACATACATCCTGTGTTCCTTGTGGAGATGATTTGTTGATGATATATTGTTGATATATGTTGCTGATATGTATTCACATCTAACTGATTATTAATGAAGTCAATGAGTAATGAGTAAATGTTGAATGCTAACTAATGATTTTTGTGTAAGAGGGAAGTTTTGGGAAAAATATCCCCACACTCATTCACCCCCCCCCCTCTAAGTGTGGTAGGTGTGTCCAACATTTCCTCCCAGTGGAAGTGCAGAATTACTACAAGCTTAGAGAGTCAGAAGAAAGGCTAAACACCAATTTTTGTGTAAGCTTCTATGAGAAACACGATGCCAGCAAGAAGATGGAGTCATGGTGGAGAGAGGATAAAAATTTCACCAATCGGACCTTCGGCTGGTACCCGACTGCTAACATCAGAGCTCCTCGGCATGGGGATGGTGATCTCGGAAGCCACCCAGGCAGAGCCAAACGAGATGAAAAGGAGTTGGTTGTCGCCCTAAAGGAACTAGAACATGTGTGCCACCTAGCTGAATACTATCAGAGAACCATTCAGACTGTGGTATACCTGAGAAGTGAGTTTGAAGAGCCTTACAACAATTTCACACACGAGTGACACATTTTTTCTGTGAAGATAGTTGAGCTCCAGGAAGACACTCTCATGGCACTCACGGCGTGCAAGGATATGGAGTGGTGTTATGAAAGGGCGCAACAAGCCGTAGAGAGAATCAAATACATTGATGCAGTCCAACAGGGCCGAGATAAAGAAGAACACGACATCTGGATGTTGGGCAAAAGCAGTCTTGATCGCATGAAGCAATTAGATGAGTACTGGGATAATATGTCTCAGGAACCACACCGGGAAATTCAAGAGTAGTGGGCCAAATGCAAGAAACATTGGGATAAAATCAACAAAGCAATGAATGATATTGGACTCCCAGAGTTTGGCACCCCCGACAACTTCGTTGACTTGTGCGACATAGTCGAATCACATACCAAGCAAGATTCATTATGGGCTGAAGGGATAGCAAAGGTGACCAATACATCACCAGGACAAGTGAAATGATTTATGGAACATCCGATTAGATCGCGGACTGTGCTACAACATTTAAACACTAGACTGGTAAAGTATCGGGCGCATGCAGTGGAGGTCATAGGAATTTACGTGGCTCCAATGGAACAACACAGATTTCCATGGGCCCAAACCTGTGAGGAGTTGTTTATCAATTGGTCGGAGTATGAGAAAAGTCACCCTTTCGAAGGGATATCTTGAGATGACTGTTGGAAAATGTTTAGGAGAGAATGCCATGTGGCGAGTTTTGTTTTGTTTAAACTACACTTAGTTGTTATTTTTAGTTAATTTTACATTATAAATAACAACATAGACCAATTAGTTAAGGGTCGATGGTTGTTGCAAGAAAATCTTTTGTTTTGGTATTGTGAAGAATTATTTCCGAGATATCGTTAATAGAGAAGTCCTTTTGGACTAGAGACAAGGTTATTTTCATCAAATGCATGTGTGATTGGATGTGGAGAAGAACTATTTCCTATCTCGTTTCATGAATGTTGTTGTAATGAGTAAGAGTTATTTAATCTATTGTCAAGTTATCTGGTGCAATATTTTGTTGTTCTTTACTTTAATGATGAAGATATATTGTTGTGTTATCATGTGATGGATGATTAAAGTAGGTGGATTATTATGCTTGCCTTTGTTTTTATCGCATATGTGTTTTCTTTCTAATAATTATTATCTCAGACAGTAATTGGATGCTCACATGGTTAACGTATTATTACTAGGCCTGTGGTATAGAATTATCGTCTGCATGCTTGAGTAGCGGGTTATCCCAAGCTCAGCCTCTTCTCCAATAGTTAAACTTAATTCTATTTTGTTTCCAAGTTGGTTTATATTGTCTTACAATCTTACTTCGGCCCCACCTAAGAGAAAATACAAAAAGATAAAGTCCTAACTGAAGGAGACGCCTTCGCAAGAAAATGTAAATCTCATCGATTAATTGGTCGGATCGTGAGATATAGAGAACCATTCCACCATTAAACGTTGTATAGTCTAGTTGGGCCTCGGTGGAAGGTTTGGTTCCTACTGTTGAACTGAAGGGATTTAGGACCCATTAACAAAACTAGCGATAGAAGGAGGGCCAAGAATGAATGGCTGGATATATATTTTACATAGTATTTCAAACAACCTATAGATTCAAAACAACCCACATGCATGGCTAGTCATTCCCAAGACATCCCACACACACTGAGTACTCCTGAAATGAGTAACTCACCCGGGCCCAAGGAAGAATCTTTTCACCCTGAAATATATTACACTCTTCCTCACGAGGAATTAAATCAATTCAGAAGAATCACAAGAGCATACGCCCGATAGATTGATGTGTTGTCCTTAGCTCTAATACTTCCTCAAAGAAAAAAGCCAGTGGTCAATACTCCCAATGAAGTTTGTGTTCACACAGTATAAGACTTAATATATTTCGCAATCACCGAAATCCAAGATCCTCTTGATCTGATACTCGAAATGTCAGTCGACAACGCCTATGAACCAGATGATTTTTCGAAAGAGGAGTTTAACTTAGAGTCTGAAGATATGGAAGGAAACAACAACCATAATGAAGAAAGAGGGAACCCACCTCTGAACAATCAACCTTGGTTGGCTAGAGATGCTTTGGCCCTCCTGAGACCAGTCCATAACCTTCCCCGACATCCAGAGAAGTTACTTCCTAAGTTTGATCCCAAAACCTGCCTGAAGATCATATCAAGAAATTTATACTAGCGATCAGGCTTATGAACGTCTAGCATGAAGACATAGTTTGAAAGTTGTTCCCCTACACTTTTGAGAACTCAGCCTCCACATGGTATTTTAACTTACCCATGGGATCCATAACTAGATGGACAAAGTTTCAAAATGATTTTCTAGATAAATTTCAATCAAAGAGGAGGTTAAATATTTCGAAAGAGAAGGTTTAATAGTCGCCACCATGAGTTCAAAAGAGAAGGTTAAATATTTCAATCAAATATTCACGACCATCTTAAAAAAATTCCATCCCAAAGAGAAACCAACTCAGGAGTTACAAATCGAAGTATACGCTAATGCACTCCCAGCTTCTATTTCCATGTTTGTGAAGAGGGCTGCCAAACGAGCCTTAGCTGAGAATTTTGAAGAAGCTAAAATGATAGAATTCCATATGAAATGGTGTAAAGAAGGCCAGGTCTCTTTAGTTAAGAAATAAGTTCAACCTCCTCCCAAGAGAGGACTCCTTCTGACTAGACCGCCAGGGAAACAAGCAGAATAGACTCCCAATAAGGGTAATGGAGACATAGAAGATCTACAACGCATGGTTAAGAAATTATCAAACGATATCATAGACATGAAAAGAAACACAAGGGAAGGAAACCAAGGCCAGAGGCTCTATAAGCCTTTCTTTAAAAGGTGAAAACTAGAAGTAAAGGTCGTCATGTCTCAAAGGATCCTACTACCACTCAAACGTCAGGGGAAAGGTCAACTCTTGATCACAAGAAAGCACCTTTTCTCCCCGTAAGAACCCTATTAGCATCCATACACAAGAATCGCCCAAACTAGAGTACAAAGTAGTTGAAGATCTAAAGAAGTTGAAGGCTAATATATCGATTATGGACATATGCAAAATCCCTCAGCAAAAATATTTCCTGCTACAAGCATTGAAATCAGTAGAAAACCCTACGACAAGCAATGAGAAACAAAGAAATCTAACTTCCATAGATCTAGTAAATAAACCAATTGTGAATACCTGCTCAGAAGATAAGAAGGGAAAACCTTTTGTCCCATCGTTTCTCTTAACGTTTGAAGTCTTCAACAGGAACCTCCACAATTGTTTGGTAGATTCAAGAGCATCTTCCAACGTTATGCCCTTGTCTATTTGCAAAAAATTAAATGTTGTTCCTCTCAAGAGAGATAAACATGTGATACAACTAGATAGAACCTAGGTCAAAGTCATGGGGTAACTCAGATATGTAATGATCAGGATAGCAACACATCCTAAGTTTGTGCAAGTGATTAACATCATTGTAGTAGACATCCCAGAGGCCTATGGGTTATTACTAAGTCGAGATTGGTCTGAGAATTTAAACGAGTACTTTAGTACAGACTGGGCACACCTTTGGCTACCACTGAAGGGATACAATAATATGATCAGAATCGATACGGAGAGATACCTGAAACATACGGTCACTGATCTAGAAACCATAAACGAACCCTCATCCACAGATTTCCCCATGCTGGGGAATTATTCCTGCGATTCCCACTTCAGGAAATTTCTCCTCTCTTATCCAATGTCCCTCTCACTCAAAACTCTGAAATAGTTTTTCAAGAGAAGTCTTTGATACCGACAGAAGAAACCCTCTTCTGTCAAGACCCTGTGCTAGAGATTACGGAACAAAATATAGGGGAGCAAGAAAGTAATAAGAAAGAGGAAAAGGGCGATTTTTGTTCAAAAATTTGGACCATATACTTTGATGGATCTAAATCGTAGGAAGGATCAGGGGCAGGGTGCATCCTCATGGATCCAAAAGGTAAACATCATTTCCTATCCTATAGACTAGAATTTGAATGCACCAATAACACCGCCAAGTATGAAGCTCTAGTACAAGGGTTAAAGAAATTCATATACTTAAATGTCAAAGAATTGAAAGTTTTCGGAGACTCAGAGATTATCATTAGACAAGTAAGGAATACTATACATTGTAATTCCCCGCACCTAAAGAATTATCAGCAGGAAGTACATAGGTTAATAGAGAATTTTGAAGCTTTCAATATCACCACGATCCCCAGAGGAAGGAATATCCTTGTTGATTCCCTGACCACAGCTGCTTCAAGGCTGTCACCTCTAGAAGATTATGAAGCCTCCCAATTCACTGTGGAACTACTCTACAAACCATCGGTGCCTAACAACATTTCTAATAGGAAAATATTTGAAGGAGATGAACAGATCATAAAATTCCTGACTAACCAAGACAATTTCAAATATTTGGCCATCGACGATGAAGTATTCCAGGAGAAATTGACATAAAATGATCCTCGGACAGGTTAACCTATTGACATATCGAAATCTCACACCATCTCGAAAGGGATAGCTAATTTGAAAAATTTGTTTGACCTGAAAGAACGATTTAGGGGGGCTAAAAATGCAAAGACTGATAGCTCTTGTCCCCTGCATGAAACTATAAATCTCGAAACCCCAGAAACCCCAAATAATGTGAATCTCGGCAAGACTATATCTAAAGAGGAAAGAAATTCTTATCTCAAACTGTTCAAACAATATCGAGATGTCTCTGCATGGTCCTACCGAGATCTGAAAACTTATGACACATGTATCATTCAACACACTATACCGTTAAAACCTGAGGTGAAACCCTTCCAACAGAAGCTTTGAAAGTATCACCCATCCATGGAACCTCTCATGTATCAGAAATTAAAGAAACTTTTAGATGCCAAGATCATCTTCTAGGTTAGGCATTCCGCATGGGTAGAAAATCTGGTTCCTGTGAGAAAAAAGTATGGAGAAATTTTCTTATGTGTATATTTTAGGAACCTCAACAGAGCTTCAGAAAAGGAAAATTACCCAGTCCCGCCAATGGAGAAACTCCTACAGACCATGTATGGCTCGGATATTTTCTCTCTACTAGACGGTTTCTTAGGTTACATTCAAGTCTTGGTTTTAGAGGAAGATCGTTTGAAAAGTACCTTCTGAACCAAGTGGGGAACCTTCGCTTATAAACACATGCCTTTTGGGTTAATCAACGCAGGGGAGACCTTCGAAAGGGCCATGGATGTGTAATTTCAAGGACTAATCAACAAGTGTGTGGTAGTGTATCTAGACAATGTAACTGTGTATTCAAAGAATAGAGAAGAGCACATCCAACACTTAACTCATATTTTCGAAAGGTGCAGGAGATACGGTATATCCTTAAATCCAGAGAAAACTATTTTCGGAGTCGAGGAAGGTAAGATACTAGGCCACATTATATCTCAAGAAGGCATTCGCATAGACCCAGAAAGGATTAAGTCCTTAGCTCAACTCCCGTTGCCTCACAATAAGAAAGCTATGTAGTCTTTTTTCAGGAAAATTAATTTCTTGAGGAAATTCACTCCCGATTTCGCGGAAGCTATCAAACCCTTACAAAATATGATTTGCAAAGATGTCAAATTTAAGTGGGATGATGACCGAAAGGATGCTTTCAGCAATATTAAAACTACTATATCCCAGGCCCCCATGTTACGAAGTCCCGATTTCAATAGGGATTTCTTCCTCTATACTTTCGCCTCCGACCAGTCGTTAGCTGCAATATTGACTCAGAAGGATGATGACAACAACGAGGCTTCGGTGTCATTCATGAGCACTAATCTCCAAGGATCCGAACTAAATTATCTTATTGTGGATAAACAAGCCTATGCAGTATATAAGGAAATAAAACACTCCAGGTCTTAGATCCTCAAGAACCACACCAAATTAATTATGCCTCACCCTGCGGTCCAATCCCTATTCACTCAACAGGAAATGGGGGAGAGAAGATGGAACTAGATGGAATTAGTTCAAGAATTTTATCTAGATATAAAACCTACCAAACTAGTTAAAGGGAAAGGGTTATGCAAACTCGCAGCCGAAGACTAAGACCAAGTAAGTGAAGATTATGGATGGGAAAATGAAATGGAATTCTGGTGTGGTGAAATATCATATATTTCCCCAGGGCTAGAGTCTTGGTATGCGAATTTGACTTATCTCTTGCACCATGGGACTTGTCCAGAAAATCTCCATCCTAGGGAAAGGAGAGCTCTCAGGTTAAAGTCCACACAATATCACCTCATAAATTTGGTACTCTTCCGAATTAATTGTGATGGGGTACTACTAAGATGTCTCAAACGTGAAGACACAGACAAAATTCTGAAGGAGCTCCATGATGGCCCTGTCGGTGGACATTTCGCAAGAAACACCACCACTCATAAGATACTGAGAGTTGGCTATTATTGGCCCACCTTGTTCAAAGACGCTCACACCTACACTAGAAACTGTAAAACTTGTCAAATAAGCATTGGGAGGGAGAAGAGAGCAGCAGTCCCACTCCAACTAGTGACTGTCTCTAGGTATTTTGAGCAATGGGGGTTGGATATCATAGGAGAAATTACACCCAATTCTTCAAAACAACATAATTATATACTTATTTCCACTAATTATTTCACGAAGTGGGCAAAGGCCATCCCTCTGACTCATGTAAATGAGAAGGTGGTGATAAAATTCATAGAACAACAGTTGATCATAAGGTTTGGTGTCCCTTCTATTTTATTTTTTGATGGTGTAGCTTATTTTTCTTCTACCCTATTGACATATTTTTCTCTAGACAAAGGAATCATAATTAGGTACTCTGCAAATTATTATCCACGAGGAAACGGGGTGGCAGAATCAACCAATAAGAATCTAGTGAGAATATTAAAAAATACGGTTGTAGATAACCAAAGGAATTGGCATAATATACTCCATAACGCTCTATGGGATAATAGGGTCACACCCAAGGAAGCTATAGGAAATTCCCTGTACTTTTTGGTTTATGGGAAGGAAGTCATTCTCCCAAATGGGCTTTATCTTCCATCTCTTCAACTAGCCCAAGATTCCAGCGGGGAACCTTCATCGATCATACAACAAAGAATTGATACTCTACTCATTCTAGAAGAAGAGAGAGAAAAGGATAAGTCAAAATTTCTATCTGACCAACAGATAGTGAAAAGATGGTTTGATAAGCATAACGCTAAAGAGAAAAATTTTGAAGTAGGAGACTTAGTCCTAAAATGGGACGGAGCAAATGAGACAAAAGGGAAACATTCTAAGTTTCAGAATCTGTAGCTTGGACCTTTCTAGGTGGTTGAGAAGATTGGGGCAGGCACTTATCGGTTACAGAATCTGAGGGGGGAACCTGACGCCCTCCCAGTAAATGGCCAAGCCCTTAAAAAATATTTCCAATAATAATAAAATAAATAAATGAAAATGTTTTGTGTTTTGTATGAATGTTTTCATGATTGTGAAATGCATTTTTTTTGTTGTTTTCTTTTTCTTTTGGACTTTTGTGCTTTTGAAGGTTGTGTTCAGTGAGATAATGGTTGAATTTAAATCACGTGACATAGAAAACTCTATTCCTAACTCATCACTCATATAAAACACAAGAAGCATTAAGGAGATTGTGGTTGCTTTGAGGAGTCCTCTATCTAACCTGTGCAAATGAACAAATTCGGAGAAATGTCAGAAGTGTCTTCTTAGTGGTTTGGTAAGTTATTAAGGGAAAGAATGAAAGATAGAAAGGACTACATGAACCCCGAAGACAAATCTAGAAAAGGATCCACCTTAACCATGTCACTTTGCAAAATAAATAGACATCATCCTCTCCCACTCACTCAGGGCATCATGCCGAAATAAAATTAATATTATCAAAAGAGTGAATACTAGGAGAGGGTATGCAGATATCTCCGTCGGGGCTATGGATGCTCGTTGGAAACCGAGCAAGGTCTATGATGTCGAGGTGACTCCGTCGGGGCTATGGACGCTCGCTGGCAGCAGAGAAACACCATAGAAAATGATTAAAGGTAACTAAAGGCTTCAGGCTAGTGAATACTTTACTAGATTTTTGTCAAAAAGGGCATGAGTCATGGTTACAGGAAACGAAAGAGGAATAAAGGTTAAAAACCCCAAAGGAAGACCCAGAAGCATCAACTGAAGTATTTCAAATGCAAGGGTAAAAGAGGCTCTGATTTAAAACCAGTTAAGTTCTCCACCATCTTTTTCAATAGCCGAGCCTGCAGGAAGAACAAAGATTTTGCTTTCGCCCAGTAAGTCGCCATTTGTTGAGCACTCAACACACCCTAAAAGTCTATGTCCAATTTTACGTTTTGGGTACCACTTGATCTCTTTGCATTGTCTGATTCGTCTCCATTTTGGAAAATGTTGTGTTTTCTTACCATTTCTGAGTCTCGTTAAGTATTTGAAATTTTTTCTTGAAACTATGAAAATCCTCGACTTAAAAGATTTAACATTTAAATAAGGAATCAGATAGCCAAAGCATTTCACCCGATGTGCTTAAGAAATTTGGCATCGACAGACAGGAGTCTTCTTTTGTGATAAGAATCACTATGGAGATCACCGATTATCGATGCTTTCGGCATCGGGAAAAGGAAAAATGACTAAATACTTCAAAATAAAGAAATGATATCACCGATAGTCGATACCCAACGTGCTCATCGGAGTCGAAGAAAATCAAACCGCGACGAACTTTTCGATGATGCTAAAAAAAATTTCCCGATTCTCGATTCCCTAAATATTTCGGCATAGGGAATTTTCGAAGGAACTAACCCAAAGGAAAGTATGCGATAGGGTTTTCCCCGATCTTCGACCCCCGATATGTTTTCGACATCGGTGATCCCCAGGCTTAGTTTAGGAACACGAAATTGAAAGAGTTCTGACTCCTATTAATACTCGCGATTTAAGTCACCGATTTTCATTACCATATATCTCGATTCAATGGTACCACGTTAGCATCATACGAAGAAATTCGTCGGTGTCGAAGGTTTTCTCCGAAGGATTTCAATGGGAACATACATAAGGATATCGTCAATTCCCAATATTCCCACTAAGAAAGAAACGCGATGGGACGTTTTAGCTCTAAGATACGATGGATCTTAAGCATTTAAAGAACTAATTAATTCCAAAATCCCGCATTAGTTTCTAATTTGTGTGTGAATCAAAAGAAAGGACCATTTGAACATGTCGATACATTGCATCACCCTACATGCCCCATCGTCAACTCACGTAGAATTAATTTGCAAAGATTCTACTGTAGGTTGTTTTCAATTTCACCCATCACTCAAATTAATTGGTTGATGCGACTGGTAGGATATCCCCCGTTAAATCCTTTGAATTATTGTAAACAAGATTATTATGTGTGCAAGGTAGTTCGGAACATCTAGAGGAGTGAGATGAGCAATCTGGGGAAATCTTCCAAGGCCCAGTGAGTATTAAACAACAGGTTTAGTAAGTGTTATAGGTATGTACCAGTCTGTGGATGTTTTATGCTTCATTTCTTACGTTTTATCCAATGTTACTCTGTACACATGCCTAAAGATCGTTTTTGGTTGCAAGAACAATGCCTCTGAAGAAACCTACCACCAAGAAATCTCCAAGAGTGTCAAAGCTATAGAAACCAAAGGTGGGAGAAGGTTCCTCCTCAGCAGTCGCAAGACAATTGGAATTCTCTCCAAAGATGGTGCTCGTCATCAAAACAACCACCAAGAAGGATTTCTTTCAGCGTTCAACCTTTGGAGACACAGAGGTGAACATCAGGACCAAAATTGTATTCTCGCACTGGGAAGAACTTTTCAAGAAAATCAAGCGGGAGGAATTCCCCAAATACAAAAGTGAACAGCAATCCCGATACGAGGAGACTCGACGATGAAGTCCTCCTGAATGTCTGAAAGGCGTATCTACACATGGTAGTGAGAAAAACTCTGGTATTCCCCTGCATATAACTCTTGAAATGGCTTATCAATCACACTGACACACAAATATGTTTGATTAATGATGACAGTGGCGGATGTGTCGAGGTTTTCCTCCCAGTGGAAGTGCAGAATTACTAGAAGCTCAGAGAGCCAGAAGAATGGCTAAACACCAATTTTGTTGTAAGATTATATGAGAAACATGACACCAGCAAGGCGATGGCATCGTGGTAGAGAGAGGATAAAACGTTCACCAATCGGACCTCCGGCTGGTACCCAACTGCTAACCTGAGGGAGTCGTACATCTATCTAATGGCCCTCCTATGTCGATTGCATGGGGAGAAAGACTTCTCCAAGTTTTCAAAGGCTTGGATGCCTCTAGCTTATACGATAGCCATTTCTGGAATAGGTTTTAACTGGGGTGCCATCATCTCCAAACAGCTGAGCACTTGCATACGACAGGCTCAAACATCGAAAGAGGGAGAAACCCCATTCTTCTATATGGATTCTTATCTATTGGACGTCATTTGTGCCAGAAATGTCTTTTCCAGAATGAACTTGAGTCGGCACGCATCAAAGCTCCCGGTCCATGTGTATTTCGGCATCTTGTTGGAGAACAGGTACAATAAATCATACTCTCTCATCTGTGATCAGTTTATCACATGTATTTATTTTTTGTTGTTCAAGAAAGAGTGCCCAAGGTTGTTGGATGCAGCCAAAAGGATTGTATCGAAAGTTGGCCACTGGCATCTGGATGAGTGTGATACCTAAATCAAGGTTTTCGACGCCATCGGAGCACCCCATCTATTGCCTATATATGTCCCCGATCGACTAGTGGTAGGGGAAATCTGCTATCAGACCATCTTGCAAGGTTATAATGCTACTTTAGTAAAATATAAGAAGTGGGCCTTCATACCCTATGGATTTCATATTAGTTTCTACATGGTAAAGGACATTGCACAGGCCAAGAAAGAAGGATTAAGCCAATTGGAGTTCTAATTCCATACTAGTCATTTTTGCAATCATGACCCAAAGGGCCTGGTCCTGAAACATGCATCACAAGTATCGTCCTACTGGCTATATGCCCATGACAGGTTTGAAGATCATATTTTCACCGAAAAAGATCAAAACTAGGATGAGGTGGTGCCAAGGATGGATGACCCTAAGGCAACCTGGTTCAAGGCAATGAGTTGGGATGAGCAAGAAATAATCTTGGAACAATAATCTCAAGAGTTCCTTAGGGCCAGAGAAGAAAGGATAGCATCTGAATCAGTCGAAGCAGTGGAAGCTCCTCAGGAAGCCACCGAAACAGCAGATTTTTCCCAGGTGACCCTGATATAGGATAGAAATTTCCCCGAAGCTCAGGATGTGCAGAAGAGAGGGGAACTCATGTATCAAAAGGCCCAATAGATGATGAATTAGATGCAAGATAACCTGGACCTCGTCAGGATGCCAAGTCTTCTGACCGATAGCCTAGAAGAAATCTTGGCGAGGCCAAGCGGCCCTAATTTCATAAACATTGGTAACATAAATGGGTCAAATGACCTTGAATCCACAATGCCACAGGTTGGATCGCCAGCAGGTGTGACGACTCAACCAGAGATAGGTCGGGTATCAATAGAAACAAGTGCACCTAATCCTTTGAGCGAGTTTATGAATATATATAGTGATGATGACAGCCTGAAGGCATCTCTCGGGACCCCTATAACTGTCCAAGAAGAAAAGGGAGATGAGAAGATTTATTCTCCTGATCCCAAGGTCCAAACCCAGGAGGTCCCACAAAAGGAAATAGAAGTTGAAAGTGTTCCCAACACCAATAGGCTCGATTCACTAGAAACCCAAGCAGACAATCTAAAGGACAAGTCAGAAACAGATGAGCCAAAGGAAGGATCCCCGCAAAAGAAAATCAGTGTTTCAACGGCCGATGAACAAGTAAGTATCGAGTATTTTCTCGATGCCTCTATTTCGCTTGACACTCAGATCCCCAAAAAGATACAGACAGAGTCTGGACCCTCGAAGAAAAATGAGGAAGTTCAAGAACCCAACCTTGAACAGATATACACCACCGGAAATATGGGAAACACACTCACATGGGGTGATCAGCAGATTCCCGAACCTGTGGATGAGGTAGCTGATATTTATGCGATCTCCTACGATCGAAAGAGGAAGGAAATCATCCAAAGAACCACAAATAAAAGGATGATCATGTTGGACCACTCCATCCTCATCACTACAAAGGAGAATTTGATAAGAACAGAAAATGCCCAAACATCAGAGCTCCTCGGCGTGGGGATGGCGATCTCGAAATCCACTCAGGATAAAGCTAAAAAAGATGAAAAGGAGTTGGTCTCCACCCTAAAGGAACTAGAACATGTGTGACACCTAGCTAAATACTATCAGAGAACCACTTAGATCGTGTTATACCTGAGAAGCGAGTTCGAATAGCCTTACAACAAGTTCACACACGAGCGACACCTTTTTTGTGCGAATATAGCTGAGCTCCAGGAACACACTCTCATGGAACTCATAAAGTGCAAGGATATGGAGCGGTGGTATGAAAGGGAGAAAAAATACATAGAGAGAATCGAATACATTGATGCATTCAAATAGGGCTGAGATAAAGAAGAACACGGCATCCGAATGTTGGGAAAAATCAGTCTTGATCGCATGAAGCGATCAGCCGAGTACTAGGCTAAGATGTCTCAGGAACCACACCAGGAAATTCAAGAGCAGTGGGCCAAATGAAAGAAACATTAGGATAAAATCTACAAAGCAATGAAGGATATTGGACTCCCAGAGTTCGGCACCCCCGATGACTTCGTCGACTTCTATGACATAGTCGAATCGCATACCAAGAAGGATTCATTATGGGCTGAAGAGATAGCGAAGGTGACCGATACATCGCCAGTGCAAATGCAACGGTTTATGGAACATCCGATTAGAGCATGGATTGTGCTACAACAGTTAAACACTAGTCTGGTGAAGTACCAGGCACATGCAATGGAGATCAGAGGAATTTACACGGCTCCAATGGAACAACATAGATTTCCATGGGCCCAAACCTGCGAGGAGTTTTTTATCAGTTGGTTGGAGTATGAGAAAAGTCACCCTTTCGAAGGGATATCTTGAGATGACTGTTGGAAAACTATTAGGAGAGAACGCCACATGGCGAGTTTTGTTTTGTTTAAACTACACTTAGCCATTATTTTAGTTAATTTTACATTATAAATAAGAGCATCGACCAATTAGTTAAGGGTCCATGATTGTTGCAAGAAACTCTTTTGTTTTGGTTTTGTCAAGAATTATTTCCAAACTACCGTTAATAGAGAAGTCCTTCTGGAGTAGAGACAAAGTTATTTTCTTCAAATGCATGTGTGATTGGATGTGGAGAAGAACTATTTCCTATCTTGTTTCATGAATGATGTTGTAATGAGTAAGAGCTATTTAATCTATTGTCAAGTTATCTGGTGCAATATTTTGTTGTTCTTTATTTTAATGATCAAGATGAATCGTTGTGTTATCATGTGATGGATGATTAAAGTAGGTAGATTATTCTGATTTCCTTTGTTTTTATCGCATATGTGTTTTCTTTCTAATAATTAGCATCTCATATAGTAATTGGATTCTCACATGGTTAATGTATTATTACTAGGCCTGTGGTATAGACTCAGGGATGATTTTAAGGATGGAAATTTATTTTAAAATGTAGAAACCTTGGGGAATCTTACCAATCCTTCATATGCCAACTATAAATGTTTGGCGATATTTTTATAAAAAAAAATCAAATTTCTAAGGATTTTATATAGATTGTATAAATTTTTGGCGATTTTTAAGGTAAAATAATTTTATCCTATAGAATTTGGGCGAATCATTTTTAGAATAGCGAATCTTTTTTTGGGAAAAACCATGGAAAATTAGCCCATGAGAAAAATCTATCCCCTAAAATCATCCTTGTATAGAATTGTCGTCTGCATGCTTGAGTAGCAGTTTATCCCAGGCTCAGCCTCTTCTCCAATAGTTAAAATTAATTCTATTTTGTTGCCAAGTTGGTTTATACCGGCTTACAATCTTACTTCAGTCCCACCTAAGAGAAAATACAAAAAGAGAAAGTCCCAACTGAAGGAGACGCCTTCGCAAGAAAACGTAAAGCCTATCGATTAATTGGTTGGATCGCAAGATCTGGAGAACCATTCCACCATTAAATGCTGCAGAGTATAATTGGGCCTCGGTGGCAGGTTTGGTTCCTGATGTTGAACTAAATGGATTTAGGACCCATCAACAGGTTCTTCTGGCTTCCACTATCAACAATAAAATGCAGCAGGGTCCCCTTCACCCACATAAAAGGTGCTCCCCCTCTTCAGGATCTGCGGGTTCTTCTGGTTGAATTGTTGCGGTTGTGACAATAGAAGTGGGGTATGTGTCGATGATCTGTCTTCTACAAGTATTTTCTGAATCAGATTCTGAATCAGGGTTCGGCTCATTGTCTTTCATATTGGAGACCAATGATTTTTTTGAGTGACATTCATCAGTGTTGTGCAAGGGGATTTTGTGGAAATCACACCACTTTCTAGTGTCCTTCTTCTTCTTCTCATGACCCTTATTTTCTTGTGGCTTGGACTGGTTTTTGGGAGGTTGTTTGTTAGGGTCGTATTTATCATACTTTGGTTGTTGCGGATTTGCAGACCCAAACTCTAGTTTGTTCTGGTGCCTAAATATTTTCTCAATTTTGACAACATATCAATAGGTATCTCCTAGAGATAAGTTGTCCAGAAATTCCATTTCAGTTTGGATGTACCTGTGTAGAGCCCCACGGTATTTCAGAGCCAAATGTCGCTCAGAATATTTGATACCCAACTTGGTGCACAAGGTATGAAAGGTGTTGGTTAACTTTGACACTTCTTGGTCCCTCTCTTGATGCAGCATGTTCCATCTCATGTACTAGTCATCATAGTTACCAATAGGGTAATATTGTTCCTTGATCGCATCCATAAAAAAATCCCAAGTGGGATCGGCCCCATATATTCCAAACTCCTTTGTGGAACTTTTCTCCTAGTAATTTTCCCACCAATGTTTGACATGGGGGAGATATTTGAGTACGAAGGTGATATTTTCCCTGTCAAAAAAGTTGTGAATAGAGAAATAACCTTCTAGTAGATTTAACCATTTTTCTAGGGAATCTACATCTATCTAGCCTTCAAATACGAGAATATCAAAATTAACTTGTACCTTGAAAGGAAAGGTGACTCCAAAGTGGCCTCTTGATGAAGACACACCGTTTGTTATCGACAGGTGTTGAAGGATGTGGGAAAAATTCTCCATTATTTTGTCCCTTTATCGCATGAGAGATTTCTCAAACAACATATTAATAGAATTGTCTGCTCTGTCATTTTTATTTACTTCATCCATGGAGGTTTTCTTGGGTGTGAGAGAGCGGTTTTCCTCAAGAGAGACAAGCTTGAGACACAACTTTCTATACTCATACCTCGTCAAGGACATGCACTAAAAAAACGATTAAGAGCAGCCTGCTCTGATACCACTGATCTAGATTATTTTCGACACGAAATGAGAGCAGAGATATAATAAATAAATGTATAGATATTCCCAAATATCTAATAACATAACAAAAATATATCATAGATGCAACCATAAACACAGAGATACAGTAATACACAATTTCTATTAATGAGCGAAATGTACAAAACTATAGAAATGCACAGTGAAAGACTCGCTAGAATGGTGGCAGCTTATCTCTGAGAAGAGATGTGATGACTACTCTCATTCGCCAGAATATGATTACAATGAGGCTCTAAAGGAATTTTTAACATAAATAAAAACCAAAAACCTAACCCCGAAATATGAAAAACCAACAGTTTTGTGGACCCCGTTTTGGGTAGTTTGGTGTATCAACTTCTCAGGGGCATAACTTTGGTATACGATCTTCGTTTGGGGTGCACGATAGCTCATTGGAAAGGTATTGTTGAGGAGATTCATTTTGGGGGATAAATAAAAGCCTTTGTATATCATTTAGGTGCTCGATCCAGAAAAAATTTCATTTAGGCCCTCAAAACGACCCCAAAAGTTTAGGAACCGAAAAATTGCTAAAAATAGTAAGTTGCCAGAAGACTATTTTGGGCGAGTTGGAATAGGTGGGTGGCCACCGATATCCACCTGGATCATTTTAAAGTTCCACGGTATCGACCATGTATTCTTATTTTAACAACATAATTGGTGAATCGTGATTGCCTATACGCTAAGTGATTACAGATCCTTAACCATCCACTACTTGAAATGTAGTGTTGCAACTTTACCATGAAATATCATTTCTTTCACCGAATTTAATACCCATATTTAATCACAATGTACACCATTGTGATCCAATTATCATCTATGCATAAAAACTATTCAAGCGCCTCTTTTACACTTCCTTTCACAACAACAATGTTGTTGGGGAATAGGATGGAACATGACATGAAACATAAAATAAAATATTGCAGATAATCAAAGAGAGAACAAAAATTTGAAGACAAAAGGTGGTGTTTAACGACACCGTTACAAAACTTAATCAAAGCACACTGCAATCAAAACATCGCAATGCATATTGGACCTTGATATCTCCATATGATATCAATTCGATCGCTTGATTGACATGATGATAATGACCCAAGGGGTATGTTATTTATAACCTCAAGATATAACCAACTTCCATACAATCTGAAAGATCTAGTTCACATGCAATCATCGGTTGTTAGTGTTGACTCCACCAAATACACATTGTCTAGTTGGCTCGAAAAGGATGCCCAACCCGGCCAACTATCCTTCCAACTCATAGTCAATTACTAGGTTGGTCAATTCATAACCCAACTATATTTAACCGTTGGTCGATTGTCCAACCGACAGGCATGTCAACTACTCGAGCATTTATGGTCTTGTGAATTTGCTAAAACTGAAAATTAAGAGTCGTGTATTGAGATTCTATATTGTCCAACCTACCGATAGTAGAGTGTGTGATCATATTGTCCAAGGTGTTGATATGAGGTGGTTTATAGGGTTCCACCATGGGTGATCTCACTGAAAAAGGATACCAGGTCCTAAGGACAAGGGAGTGTTAGGTGTTATATCTCTATGATATACATGCATGGTCCAACAATAGTATTGGGATCAATATCTTAGGTCACCAACTAAAAAGGCTCAAGAATGCCCTTAGCTATACTATTTGATTTCCTGGGTACTATAGAGTGATCTTCTTGAGTGCTATTCTTGGTGTACTATAGCAACAACATAGTCAATTAGTTTATCTAAAGCTGGTTTCAATTATACCTAGGCGATTTTATATATACTCGAGGGTACATAGAAGTCATCATCTATATATAGGTACTATCTGATGCAGTACTGCTTGAAGGGGTACCAACATGTGTTACAAAGGTTTCCAACAATTTGATTTCACTTGTATTTCATACATGTATTCTTCCCCAACCACAGTTTTACTCATTGAATGACATATCACTATGTTATTTAAAGATGTTGGAACACATCTCTCAATTTTTTTTTTCAAAAATTTAGGAGCTCATTGACCCAAGAAAGAGTTCAACAATCATCAAAAAAATAAGTTACTTTTCAAGGTAGGGTTTGCACCTGAAAACGTAAAATGATCATAATTTAAGTTATACTTCTCGTATTGGTTATAATGACACCAATTATGAAATTCCACTACTTCTCTTGATCTACTCGTGCTATTTTGATTAAAATTTGTGCACTCTATCAAAATATATCCAACTTACAAACCACATGTCCATCACCTGAAAAACCCTAAAAAGGGTTGGTTTTAAATCAATGATAACTCCAATTCCCTTACTCTGTTTTGGATTATTATTTATGAACTTGGGTATTTTTTTTAGAGGAACTTAGGCCTATGGATAGCTTCTTCAAAATATGCAAAAAATATTTCAGTAATCAACCTAAATGCTTCCATCCTCTTTTTTCTTGTAAAAAATATGCAAAAAGAAAAAAATTCTCAATTTTTGGCCTAAGAAAGAGCTCTGAAACCACTTGTAATGTACTTAACCCTAGTACTTCATATAAATCACATAGAATGTAATGTAATACTAGTTTAAAACTGAAAAACACAAGAGAATTTAGATAAATCATGAGAAATATATCTTGTATTAATGATATTAAAAAAAAATAGAGTTATGCTCACATGACTCTTGAATGGGGCAACCTCCTAGAGAAAAGCTCCAAATACAATAACAACTCTTGACAAAAAATTACATAACCTTCTACTCAATATATAATTATCAATAGAGAATCTTAACTACCTACGAGCCCATTTATAAGGAGGGTCTACTAACTAATTTGGGTATTATTAATACAGAGAATGTTTTTTACAATGAGTGACTATTAACTAACTATTTAGTGGGCCTTATTAAGGAAGGTGGCCTCATATATCAATAACACATGCTAAGTAAGGGGGTTAGGGTAGGAAACTAATACACTACATAGGTAATGTCTGGTCTAGTATATGCCATAACTTACATCAATCTACCAACAACACTAGCATTGGGAACATGGGACATGTCCTCTATCTCTTGTTGTGTTTTGGGACAATGTTCTACAATTAAATTTACACCTACAAGAATAGAAAAGTTGTCTGGTTTACATTCCTCCATATTAAATCTATGAAAAATTATCTCAACATACTTCCTTTGGTTTAACCAAAGTTTCCTATTAACATGATTTCTTTTATTCTCAATCCCAAAATAAAATTTGTAGCACTAAGATCCTTCATGTCAAAATTAGAGGATAATTGAGACTTGAACTCCTTGATGATATCCTTGTTGTTTCCAATTAGCAACATATCACCAAGATACAATACTACAGAAATAAAGTGATCACTTTTGAGAATGTGTATTTCTTTGCACATAAGGAAATCATTTTTGTTCGAATAATGCATAGTATAGAAATTTTGTCAATTAATGCTACATGTCCTTTTTCTGCTCAACATGAAGACTTATATCATAATTCTACAAATTATAATAATTACATGTTATTCTCTTATGAATTGTGTTTCCAATGAATATAACCATTCCCAAATCTGATATCTGAGATGAAATTTATGGATTCATGAAAAAACCACTTTCACCCTTTTTGTGCATTTTCTCCACTGGTGTAATTTTATTGAAATGCCAAATATGTCAAGAACTAAAGAAACATTTGTATGAGACATAGATAAAAATAATGACATAGAATTCATTACAACTCTAATATTTTCAATATGATGCACCAGTCAAATATTGTAGCAATTTGGAAATGACAACTTTGTCCTTTTTCACCTCTTTTTCCAGACTTATAATTTTTAGCAAAACTGACTATCTCACAATTTGTGCACTTATGGAAAATTTTCATTAAACCAAAATCATTTTTCTTAATGAGTACATAAAATGCCCAGTCAAGTACATAAAATTTTCTAGTTTTTTGATCTAGGGTCACTTTTCCTCCTATGCAAATATCAAAAATCTAAAAAAATTGGCTCGGAATAGTGGATTTTCGCCTATTTCAGTATCCCCATTCCAATCCCCTAAGAAATTATTCAGTTCCTTTGTGGGTTATTTGTGTGTCTTCTTGTTGGACTCTCTCCAAGAGTTTTAGTTTAATCTAGATCTTTGCTAATGATCTAGACCCAGATCTTTAAAAACCACTATTTTGCAAGTTTTGACAAATCCAACCAAAAATGGACAATGGTTGTTTCTATCGCTTTTGTATATCCCTCTGCGGAAAAAACCCATAAGTTTCATCTCAATCTGACTTAATTTTCTCCAGTTATGGACAAAATACAAAAATTGCTCCAGTTGATCTGCTCTATTAGCGATCGATGATTTTCTTTGCGAACCAAACCTTCCCACCAATATGCCTGACGCCCAATCATCGACCATCGACCATTGATATTTTTTATCCACAAACCAAAAGTCGCCCATGAATCTCATCTATACCCAACCATCGGTCATTCGCCATCATTCATCCTCCCCGAAAAACCAAGATTGTTCACAAATCTTGTCGAACCCCGACCATCGACAATCAACCATCCCTTTGTTGATGTGGAAATTATGCTAACGTGACATGACACATGGATGATGACCTAGAATGAAACTTCATCCTAAGGCATCAACCAGGCTGGTGTGGCATGACACGTGGATGTTGACATGGCATGACACATCATCACCTTCGTTTCCCCATTAGTCATCGACAATTTCTCTTGGAAGAATATGAACTTCACACTAGATATGTCGATCCCGAATCCATCGACCATCAACGATATTATATGTCCTTTGTTTGAAATTCAACACTTCTCCAAACTCGTCGATCCCTGATCCATCAACCATCGAAAATATTCAATGTCATATTCGATGTCATTTGGCCGAACTTCAACACTTCGCCAAACTCATTGATCCCAATCCATCGTCCAACGATGATATTCAATGTCATTTGGACGAACTTTAACACATCACCAAACTCAACAATCCTCGATCCATCGGCCATCAAAGATCTTAGATGGCAATTTTCAACACTTAGAAAATTTTGGCCAAAATTGAGGTGAATATGGGTCGTTGATCTCCCAGCCAAGATGATATTGACCGTTGATTTTCTTCGACTTCCAAAACAACCGTAAATGAAAATGGACCATCGATCTTCCTCCTTTTCCAACCCACCTAAATGAATCACATTCGTCGATCTGGTAACTTTTTCAAACATCAAAACTTTATCAATTTTTAAGTTTTTCAAGGGCGAATCTAGGCGTTGATCTCGAAATCAAACATGATCTCAATTGTCAATTTTATGAACTTCCCTATGGTATAGTGACCATTAAAATATGAATTTTTCAACTTTCCAAGTCGAATTCAGCTCTACAACTCTATAGATCGAATCCATTAAATTCTCTTAACAGTTTTGATTCATTCTAACATGAACCTTGACCATGAATTTGGGGATTTTACTATGATTTTCTCTCGTTTTTCCCCAATTTCACCACGGGAAAATATGTAGCAACGAATTTTACCCAAATTTGCATTGGTTCTTGACCCATACAGGTCCAATGTTGAACTAGTAGATTTGATACCACTTTGTAACATACCCATCCACCAGTTGAGCATCGTTACACATGGAATACACATTTAAATTAAGATTTTATGCGTACTAATTTCTTGTAGCTTATCAACTACAGATCACACACAATTTAACCATTTGAATGATACCACATTCTTATATGCATCTAACAACATATTTTGAAACATGAATGCAACTATTCAAGTGAACAAAAAACACACATCATTCATGTAACCATTTACACAACGGAAATAACATAAGAACAAAACAAAAACACTCATTTGTTAATGATTAACCAACTATCTGCAAATGAAGGATGAACCTCCCAACCATAGTCATTGTTGTTCATTTTCTTTCAAAAACAAGCCACCCATAGATGAGGCTATGATCCATAAGGAGATATGGCCATCTTCGATGCATTATGAAAGAAACCACACCACTAAACTACATGTCGGTGCTCTAGTAGAACTAACACACTGGTGCTTTCATTTTAACAAAGTGAATTGGTAATTTTCTGTGCCATAAATTTTAGCACAACGGTGCATATTTGTTAACAAAATGATTTGGTGTGGTTAAGAGAACCACATCGGGAAAATATTGAATGATTTGGCATGCCATGGCGTTTCATTGGATGCCCATTACCAGTGCTCTATACAAGCTAACATACCACAACATGTAATGTTGGTGCTACAATAACAAAGTAGCATCAATGTGTTTATATTAATGCATAGCATTGCTTAAGTTGCAATAAAAAAATTAAACCTAGTGGTGCCTTTAGGCACAGAAAACACATTGGTGTTGTAAACAACATAACATCGAGCCAAATAGTTCACAATTTAACAATGCAGTGCATCTTATGGGACACACCGTTAAAATACATAGTGGTGTGATACATATCTAGGAGTGGAACGAAATTGATTAACAGACTGAATAAAATAAACACAAAGATATGAAGAACAACACAGATATCTAGTGAATAATATCTTCTATTAAATAAATGAACTAGGCTGAAACTATAAAACTGCAGAACTGAAACACTTGCTCGAATGGTGGTAGTTATCTCTGAGAAGAGATGTGGTTGTTATGCACATTTTTCTAAGAAGAATTATTACAATGATTCTCCAGAGGCCTTTTTGATATTACTCATGAATGACAAAACCCTAGACATCCAAAAACCTAACACTAGAAGGTGAAATGCCAAAATTCATGTGGGCCCCTATGGGTAAGTTGGTACCTCAACTTCTCGGGGTCGTAACCTTTTTATACGACCTCTGTTTCAGGTGTGTGATAGCTCACTGGAAATTTATTTCAGAGAACTATGCATTGTGCCATCTAAATTTGACTCCATCTACAATTTGAATGTGATGAGCAAAAAAAACATTGTTTAGGGTTCCAAAACGACCCTGGAAGTACAACAAGATGTGTTGACATGAAAACATACAAAATAAGCCACTTGGATTAGGTGAGAGGCCACTAGTATCCACCTGGAATATGTGCAGGGCTTCAGACATCCCCAGAAGTGTAGAACCCACAATTACAAAAGAACGTGTTGAACTAAAAATGGACAACAAGAGCCAATTGGAATAGGTTCTTGGCCACCAATATCTACCTGGATAAATCATTCCCCCTTAGGAATCAATGGTCTCCATTGCATTGATTTCCCCCATCAGGTGAGGAAAATTATGTTGGATTTTTCCCTGGGTGAGCCACTTGCCTTGGTGGAGGAGTTTCCCTTCCTTGACAACCCAATAAAGCTAGATCCTTTGCTAGCAAGTGCCCTTGGCCTATGTGTCCACTATATGATTAGTGGATTCTTATTCCATGAAGCCAAGGTTGAGATATGTTGGTTTCAATTGTTCTGTGATCTCTAAGGTGTCCAATAATGCTGAAAAATATGGCCGAAGGAGGTCCACATTGAACACTAGGTGCAGACCAATGAAGGGTGGAGTATTGAGCTCAAAATCATTGCTACCCACATCCTTGGTGATAGTGTAAGGCCCAAAGTCAAGTGGGAATAGATTTCAATGTGGCGTTGTGAGATGCTCCTTCTATAAATGTAACCAGACTTTGTCTCCAACTTGAAACTGGTGCGGTACCCTATCTTGATCATGTAACTTCTTGTACTTAGCATTGGATTTCTGCAAAATATCCTAGACATGTTGGCGAATGTGTTGAATCCGCTCAATGAATTTGGTGGCTTTTTCAATCTCAGACTGAATATGGGAAGATTATGTCTATGTGGTGGCAAGATGTAATGAAACATCAATGGGACCCAAGGGTTGGAATCCCAGCCCCACCTGAAATGGGCTATGGTCAGTGGAGCTATGCAGAGTCATGTTGTAACTATGTTCATCATAGGGGATACTCTCATCCCATGTACATGGATGCTTATATTTTTACATGAGCACGATGTGCACAATCATTTGATTGACGGCCTCTTTTTGGTCATCTATTTGGGGGTGGAAAGAAGTGGATTTAGTGAGCTTGGTGTCCAACAGTGACCAGAGACTTGACCAAAATGTGTTGAGGAACCTTTTGTCCCGGTTGGAGATGATGGTCTATGGTATCCCAAAATGGACCCACACTCGTTCAAAGAAGAGCTTGGAAGTATCTGTCACTATGATATTCTTCTTGCAGGATTTTAGGATGGCCATCTTCGAAAATCGATCAATGACCACAAATACGCAGTAATTTCCTTGCTTGGTGGATGGAAGGCCTGGCATGTAATCCATTGAGATGGATTACCAAGGCTTCTCGGGAGTAGGAAGAGGGGTGTATAAGCCTTGATTCTTGATGAATAGCTTGGCAATGGCATAGGCAATGAAAGATCTGATATACTTGTTGACGTCATGTCAGAGTTTTGGCCAATAAAAATGTTTTTGAATAACGACCACAGTTTTCTCCATGCCAAAATTTCCTTCCATCCGACTGTAGTGGGATTCCCAAATCATCGTTGCACACTCACTTGTAGGAACAAAAATATGGACTATATGGAATAATAGTTTGTCCTGAATGTGAAAATCGATGACAGTCACGCATGTACCCAAGAGTTGATAGGTGGTGGCGAAGTTCGGATCTTGTTGATAAATTTGGGGCCACTCTGTTAAGGTCCTAACCCGTACATAGGTAGATCAATGTATTCGGATGTAATAAAGGTCAATATTAATAAGACCTTTCAATAAAATAGAATAAGGCAGATGTAAGAAGATCTAATAGAAGCTTTCGCTTCTAGAAGGATCTTCCTCTAGATGCTTCTCTTAATAGACACATTTAGTATAAATAAGGGTCAAGGGTATGAAAACCCTAGCTGGGAGATTATTGTAACAGAGCGCTGCTCGACTGGAGGTTTCCCCCTCGAAGAGGCCTGTGAACATTGTTTTCTGAATCGAAGTTTTTTTCTATTGCTATTTCATATATCATTTCTGTGTATTGTGAAGATTATGCTGGATATTTTACTGTTATTCTGCCATTTCTAGCATTTTATTTATGTTCTGCATATTTTATATATCTAGTATCTTGCAAGTGGTATCAGAGCACTTTCCTTGGAAGAAATTGTGGGTATTTTTTTTTCAGGGTAGAGATGTATTCCGGCATCTTTAAGCCACAGAGATTTGTCGTTACGTGCATAAACCCATGGTTGAGGGATTCATACACGCAGGAAATACAAGTGGTTCTTAAGCGCACATCTGTTGGACACCCTTGTAACCCCTGTTGGTACCCCTTCGAGTGGTAGCGCATCAGATAGCACCTGTGTATGGATCGGCCTAGATTTCCTAAAGCCCTCTTTAGATAAACATATCGGTCGCCGGAGTGCTATAGTGTCATCGAGAACAGCACTCGGGAAGATACTCTCTAGTACCTGGGTAGTCGGGTAGTACGGCTAAGGGTACGGTCTATCCTCCTTAGTTAGTGCCCTGAGATATTGGGCCGAGTACTACTGTTGGACCCCGCACG
>ML781970.1:178470-190211 GCA_009831015.1 Picea engelmannii | reverse complement strand
GAAGACCTAATAGAAGCTTCCGCTTCTAGAAGGATCTTCCTCTAGATGCTTCTCTTAATAGACACATTTAGTATAAATAAGGGTCGAGGGTATGAAAACCCTAGCTGGGAGATTATTGTAACAGAGTGCTGCTCGACTGGAGGGTGCCCCCTCGAAGAGGCCTGTGAACATTGCTTTCTGAATCGAAGTGCTTTTCTATTGCTATTTCATATATCATTTCTGTGTATTGTGAAGATTATGTTGGATATTTTACTGTTATTCTGCCATTTCTAGCATTTTATTTATGTTCTGCATATTTTATATATCTGGTATCTTGCACACTCATATGCCTCATGTTCACAAGAATGGAGCACAGTGGTGAGGGCAGCCATGGGAGGTTGACTAAGGTAGTCAACAACACGATTTGAGATCTTTGTCTTATACTTGATGTTGATATGGATCTGATTTAGGTAGGTGGACCACTTCTGATGGCGGTCGTTCTGCAATTTCCCATGTGTCAGTATGAACTGCAAAGGCTTGTGATCAGTGTGGATGATCGTATCCTTTCCCAGAATGTAATGTTTCCATTGACAATAGGATTATACGATGGAATACATCCATTTGTCATAGGTGGGGTATTTTCGTACAATATCTGAGAGTGTCTCACTATGGTATGTCATCGTATGACCTTGTTGAGTGAGAATTGTGCTTACAACATAGTCAAATGCATCAGTCTCAATCGTGAACGATTGTTGTGGATCCAGAAAGAAGAGTACTAGATCTAAGCACAAGCGATGTTTCAGATCATCGAATGCTCATTATTGTTCCTTCCCCGACACGAACTTTTCCCTACCACCACCCTTGGTCACCTGGCTGAGGGCCCATGCAATATGGGAGAATCCCAACACGAACCGTCGGTAGAAGTTGGACAGTCCCAAGAAGCTCTGAAGCTCGGTTAGTGTGGTTGGAGTTGGCCAGTCACGGATGACTTGGATCTTAGCTGGATCAACATGTACCCCATGCTCATCAATAATGTAGCCCAAGTATTGGATCATTTTCATACCAAAAGAGAATTTTTCCAAGTTGGCATATAGCTTTTGTTGCCGCAGAGTGCTCAAAACCTGTTGAATATGTCGCATGTTCTCCTCCCACATTCTGTTGAAGATGAGGATGTCATCCAAATATACCACCACAAAAGAGTTGGTGAAGGGTCTCAATACATCATCCATCAACCTCATGAAAGTGGTTGGTGCATTTTTTAAGCCAAAGGGCATGACCAACCATTCGAAGAGACCTTCTTTAGATTTAAAGGTTGTCTTACATACATTAGTTGGTTCGATGGGAAACTGGTGGTAGCCATACTTTAGGTCAATCTTGTTGAAGAAATTTTCCCCCTTGAGTTGGTCAAGAAGGTCATCAATCCTGAGAATTGGGTATCAGTTCTTAACTATGATTTTTTTAAGGCTCTGTAATCAATGCAGAGTCTCCAATTCTTGTCCTTCTTTTGCACCAGTACAATCAGGCTTCTACAAGGGGAGGAGTTGGGTTTGATGTGGCCCTTTTGAAGAATCTCCTATATTTGATGCATGATTTCATCATTTTCCATCAGTGAGCAACAATAGACTGGTCCATTAGGTAGAGGTGCACCAAGAGTCAGATCAATTGGATGCTTGACTTGGTAGTGCGTCGGTACCTCGGTGGGTGAGGAGAATATGTTTATGTATTCTTCCGTGATCTGTCCACTTTCTTTTACTGCAAAGAGAGGCTCTGTGTAGAGGCCATGTATGTGGCAGTGACTTTTGGCTTACTGTGAGCACGGATCACAAAGAAGACAAACTTCTTAGTCTGTGAATGACCTTACTACATTGCTTAGCAGAGATTAAAGAGATAGCAGTAGCGGCGCTACCTCTGGTATCCTATACAATTGTCTACCCAAAGTATTAATAGCACTGTGGGGTCTAGACTCATACACAACATGACACTTCCACAAATATGGTTTTCTTAAAAGGACATCACAAAATTGAAGGGGAGAAATATCACACAATACCTCATCTTTGAAAGGCTTGATGTCGTAGGGAAGATGACACTATTTGTTGACACAAAGATATCTTCCTTGGCAAATCCAGCCAATGGTGTAGGGATGTGGGTGAAGTGTCATTGGAAGGTCCAACTGTTTGATGACCTCTACTGAAATCAGGTTCTTCTGGCTGCCGCTATTGAAAATGAAATGAAGAAGATCCCCCTTTACCCACATTTGTGATTGAAAGAGGCTTTCCCCTTCCTTTAGTTCTTCTGGTTCGCTTGGTCGGACTTTGGTGGTTGCGACAGTGGCACTGGTTTCAACATCAATGATCTGCTTCCCTCCTTCGAGATTTGATTCAAAATCAGAATTGTCCTCTAACTCAGAAGCTTTCACTCGAACATTCTTCAGTGACTTATTGGAGCGGAATTCTTCAGTGTTGTGCCAAGGGATTTTATGGTACTCACACCATTTTCCTGTGCCATTCTTCATCTTCTCATTTCCCTTCTTGTGTTGCGTCTTAGAACGGTTGTCCTGAGAGTGGCCATCTCTTCTTTGTCCCTTTTTGTATGGGTTGGGGCCACCTTTTCCCTACTTCGGCTATGAGGAGTTTGCAGATCCAAACTCTCGCCTCTTCTGCTTAAATTTATGCTCGATCTTGACAGCGTATCTATAAGCCATACCCAATGAGGTGATGTCCAGAAAATCCATTTCTATTTGGATGTATCTATGAAATCAGCCATGGTATTTGAGCACCATATGTCGCTCAGAATATTTGATACCCAATTTGGTGTGCAGGGTGTGGAAAATATTGGTGAAATATGCTACTATATGGTCCCTTTCTTGACGCAAGGTGGTCCATATGGTGCACTGGTCCTCGTAGCTTACAACATGGTAGTATTTTTCTTTAATGGAATCCTAGAAGGAATCCCATGTGGGGGAAACCACAAATATTTCATATTCCTCTATGGCCCTTTACTCAGAGTAAGTGTCCCACTAGTCCTTAATATGGGGGACGACCTTGAGGAGTGCAAAAGTAATATTTTCCCTATTGGAAAAATTGTGGACCGAAAAATACCCTTCGAGCATATTCAACCATTTATCTACAACATCTGCATATATCAGTCCTTCAAATAATGGAATATCAAAATTTACATGTACCTTGAAGGGGGTTGCATTCCCTCTTGATTAAGATTCTTCTCTTGTCGGCAGCCGCCGAAGGATCTGTGCAAAGTTGTCCATCATTTTGTTCCTTTGTCATGCAAGGGCTTCCTCGAGCAACATTTTAAAAGGATCTCTTGATCCATCATCTTTCTTTTCATCTCCCATGGGTTGTTTTTAGGCTCGACGCAATCGATCTTGCAATGGCTCGATTGGTTTGAGTCCCAACTTCTTGTACCTAGATCTTGTCGGGGGCATACACGAAGAAAAATAAATGCAGAGAAGATCACTCTAATACCACTGATTTGGATCTAGGAGCAGAATGAAACTGATTAATAGAATGAATACAATAAACACAAAGATATGAAAAACAAAACAGATATCCAGTGAACAATATCTTCTATTAAATAAACGAAATAGGTTGAAACTATAAAACTGCAGAACTAAAACACTTGCTCGAATGGTGGTAGCTATCTCTAAGAAGAGATGTGGCTGCTACGCGCATCTGTCTGAGAATAATGATTACAATGAGGCTCCATAGGACTTTTTTATATTACTCATGAATGTCAAAACCATAGACATCCAAAAACCTAACCCTAGAAGGTGAAACATCAAAATTCATGTGGGCCACTATGGGTAAGTTGGTACCTCAACTTCTCGGGGTCATAACTTTTGCATATGACCTCCGTTTTAGGCACGTGATAGCCCGTTGGAAACGTCTTTTAGAGAGATACACATTATGTTGTCAAACTCTGACTCCATCTACAATTTGAATATGGTGAGCCAAAAAAACATTGTTTAGGGATCCAAAACGACCCTGGAAGTACAACAAGATGTGCTGACATGAAAACATACAAAACAAGCTAGTTGGATTAGGTGAGAGGCCACCAGTATCCACCTGGACAATGTGTAGGGATTTAGACAACCCTAGAAGTGTAGAACCCATAATTATAGAAATATGTGTTGAACTAAAAATGGACAACATGATCCAGTTGGAATAGGTGGGTTGCCACCAATATCCACCTGGATCATGGTGCGACAAGAAACATGGCACATCAGTACATGTTAGTAGCAATACCACATGGTGGTGCTATTTGGTTTCTCTGTGTGGTATTATCTTTCTGATATAGAGTATGATTAACGATGCACATGTTATGTTTCAGGAGTGACAATTACTTTTCTACATTTTTTTGCAAACAAAAATTAATTTTAGCTTTTTTAAAATACAAGTTATTTGTATATGTGTGTGCTTTATAATTTCAATTTGTGTGTGTATGTGTGTGTGCGCACCTAAAAATATATGTATGCGAATCATATATGATGACAATGAGAGGAGGAGCAACAACAACAGTGAGTCAAAACATACACAGTTGTACATGAGTGGGAGGCCAGGGAGAGGGAGAGGGAGTTGTTCCCTCACCCTATTTCATAGCATACATATACCCTTTTGATGGATGTTGGCCTTCCCAAGTTTTGTGAGGAGGGTACATCCCTTGGGGGTAACTCTTCTTTGTTACAACAATTAATTCGTCATTGGGATCATGGTCAAAATTCATTAAGGGTCTGTCTCAATTTGTGATATCATCCCAAGGAGGAAGATGTTTATTTCATCATTGGGTTGTCTAGGAAGGGGGATGCTTGGCCCTAGTACCTTGATCTATCACTTGGTGTTGCAAGAGAGACCCAACTGACATATGTGTAGAGATATGCATGTCTAGACATTCTTCTTCAGAATGCTAGGTTAGTGGTGGTCAACTACATATACATTCATTTCATAGAGAGGAAGCTAGGTGTTTGTATCTTATTATATTGACACTGTCACACACTAGCTATGATGGGAAGCACAATAGTTTCCCTTTGTTACATTATGTAGATAGTTTAGCGCAAAGGCCTCGATCTATTAGGTGGTCAAATGTTTTTTTTAGATATTTTTGTTTTGTGTTGGATCATTATTGTGTCGTTTTAAATGGGACGAGATTATTCCCGTTTGCATTAGAGTTATTTATATTATTTTTTGAGAGGGTTCATGCCACTCAACTAGTAGTACCCCACTTTCTTATTATACCTATGCTTGATGTGCATATGTGCATGTGGGGATAGTTGTTGACCAAGTGGGGCCAACTCGACTTTCCATGTACTCTGGAGTCGGTACGGATGTATGTGATTTTTTTGGATAGAGAGGCAAATCCTATCCTCGATATTGTACAATACTAGTATTTGGGGAGGGATTGGAGGGGATGTCCAAACATATTATTTATAGTAGTCAAACCACCATATCAGAGAGATAATATTATCGTTATGTTGTGGTAAATTTTTTGCATATTTTTGTCTTATTTAATGCACATGTAATTTATTGTAACATTTTGTTTCAATTATATTATTATTATTATATATTGTTTTATAGATATTGGCACATATGTTGGGGATGAGCCTCCCCAAAAGGATGAGGAGATGGAGGATGTAGAGGAATAGCTTGTAGTACATACACCCTGCATGCCACGTAGGTTGGATCAGAGAGTCCGGATAGAGGTAGAGAATCACTTATGTTGTGTCATGATTAGTCATGGAGTGGTAACAGCACTAGTTAAAGACACATTATGGGCACCAGATATCTCTATGATATGGAATAATTTTCCTCATGACATGAGGTTGTTGATGCATCATATTTTCGGTGCCATCAAACTCATTGAGAGGTTAAGGGGGCCTTCTCACGATCCTACTCCATCTGACTCATCACCAAACCCATCCACATCCTCTACTCCACCACATGGTCCTCCTCCTCCTCATTCTTCTCCTCCAAATGAGTCTGCACCATCCAGCGATCCTCTTTCTTCCCCTCCACATGTTTTTGCACCATCCACATATGATCCTCCTCCTCCTCCACCACATGTGTTTTCTCCATACACGTTTGATTCTCCTACTCCCCCCCTCCACATGTGTCTACACAATCCACCTATCATGTTCCTTCTCCTCCACATGTGTCACCATCCACAAATCATCCTCCTCCTCTTCCTCCACTTGTGTTACCACCCATCGATCCTTGTCCTTCTCCTCCACATGTGTCATCATACACCAATCCTCCTCCTCCTCCACATGTGTCACGCGCTTTTGATTCTTTGCACACTATGCTCACATTAGTTATTGTTTCATAGGTTGATCTTGATAGAGAGACATTTGATAGTGTACTTATTTCAGCATTTCTTTCTGACAATATTATTGATAAACACTCTACCTCTGGTAACATAGACATTGATGCATCTGGATCTGGTGGTGGACCTAGTTAGTAGTGTTACTTATTGACATGTATATTGATTGTTTTATATTTGACTTCAGATGTATATATGATATGTTTATTGCATATTTTGTTGAGATGCATGTTTGACATGTATATTGATATGTGTATCACTAATGTATATTATGCTTTTCATATAATGTTGTGGTTGTTGTTGTTAGATTATAAAATGTATTATGAGTATGCTAATGATTAACATTATTAATGATTTCTCTGTTTTTTAAATTAAATTTGAGATGTATCACTCATTTAAATTAACAATTATCATATAATGTTTAATTTTAGTTTTATGAAATCGTTTAATTTGGATTGTGGTTGCAAAAAGTTATAGCAATTAATGTCATATAATGTTTAACTCTTCTTCAAGGTGAATTATTTGTTGTCTAGCAAGATACAATATTTTGATTAAACATATTAAAAACCAAAATACTTAAATATGATAAGTGAAATGATTGTGATTTGAAGTTAATTATGTTTTTTCATGTATTGTAATAATAGCATTATAATATAATTATTCACTAATAATAATAATGATGATATAATAATAATGTTATTTTTTTAATTTGTATCATTCAAAGATTACAAGACAAAGTTATAATACAATTTTTTACTAAAATCTCAATTATTATATTTTAATTTTTTCAAATATTTTGCTGATTTATATTATCCAACTTTTATAATATATTAAATTTATCTAATTAAATTTAAATCATCAAATATAAGGAATAATAATAAATTTTGATCTATACATGAAAGTTTCCATGAAATGATTTTGCATGTTTTTACTCTATTAATAACTTTATTAATCTTCTATTAAAAAAGAATGTAAGTATTAGTTGAATGTTCTATTAAAAAAGTATGTTAAGTATTGTATTTCATTGATTTTGTATTAAAATGTATGCAAATATTTCATTAATGCATGGCAAAATCAATTTGAATAATTCCTCATATGAAATGTTATTTTCCATCTATTTTAATGATAAAGTTATAATAGTTGTTCATTAAATTTGTAATAGTTGTATTTAATAATTTTTATTATATAAAAAATATAATTAATTAAATTTAAATTATAAAATATGAAAACGAATTCATTAATAATAATGAATTTCAATCTTTGTTTTCAATCTTTGGCTTCCATGGTAACAATTTATATCCAAACTTTCTCTTTACCCCGCTCACCCTATCTCTCTCTAATATTGTATTATACAAATATGTCACCAACTCTATGATATCTCAATTAATGCTTAGTAATTCAAAGGTTAACATAAACATATGTTAATACAATACAACATAAATTTGCTATAATAAACAATAATTATGACAATAAAATATATCAAAACTACATCTTATGCTTGTACTATTTAATGTGTTTTCAATATGATGCTTGTAAATGGTTGTTAACTTTTCATATCCAACATTATAAAATGAAGAAGAAAAAAACATAATTGGCCATTATAGATACCCATAATAAAATGGCACATCCACAATATAAATGTTGAAACAAAGCATTTACATATCAGTATTTATTTCCATCACCCTAATTATCTTCCTCACTTGGCATTATAACATTGTTATTCTCAAAAAGATGTTTAGATCTCATATCATGTCTCAATACGAACCACCAATCCTCATCCAATGCATATAGGTAAAATAATAGTTGGTTGCAATGTTTTGGGAAACATCAGGGTTCTTAGTTTCAACCCACATTTTTTAAGAGTTAATGCATATTAACACACCATCACGATATTCCTTTACGTTTCTCTAGTTGAAGGTATCCCACCACTTGCAACAAAAAATAACTCATTGAAAAGATGAGAAGTCCACTTGTATGATCTCTTGTATCTTTCCAATGTAACCTTACTTACCTTCTATTAGATTTTGATCACGGTGGCTAGCATGACTAGATTGGTCGAACTCGACCTCCACTCCACAATATTGTGTGATGTGTCCATCATCAACATACTCAGTACGAAAATGATGCCCATATGCCCACATATATGGGAACAAATGTGCCTATAAAAATGTGAACAAAAGACGATGCCATATGTCTAATAACCCAAGAATTAATAAAAACATAATACATCTTACAATTCAAATGTGCAATATTATAAATTTAATGTGGTACTTAGAGAGGTTATTACATAGTTGCTACACCCGATCCCTATATTTAGTGAATTCATATCTTCTCCACATGGGTTATGACCAGACGCCACACATTTCTCTTCTATCTTAGCAGACACCGAATTGTTGGGTCAAATTTTTGGCATATTTTCTTTTAAATAATTAGGTAAGATATGCTTCTACCATTAAACTATTTGGATGTTTTCTTGTCACTATCATGTTTCCTTATTTTCTCTTCATACAATGTGATGCATGGTCATGTTTCCTCCATGTTATAAAGAATGAATTTATTGAGGGCATCAATTTCTAATTTCATTGATGTATACAAAAATTCAAATTGAATAGTATGAGATCAAATATGTTTTATCGACTTCAGTGTAAATAGTTTCTATGTACAAATTTGACAAAATATAAATGACTTACTCTTTATCAAGTGTATTTTTATGTTCATTTGGAGTAGGTCCCCTTTCCTTTTTTCCTCATCCCATTGGTCATCTCAAACTACTTCCCCTGGTGTGTCATCCAATCTTGATGTACTCAATGGAACAATAGAATGAATCACATGCCATCTACCCCTCTACCATATAGCCCTCTGGTTTATCCCTTTGTTGAACATACCCCTTAAATTTTTTCATTTACCTCTCTAAAAAGAGCATCCAATGACATGAGTGCACCCCCACTAATTTAACCTCATCAAGTAGGTGAACTAGAAGATGTACTTGCAAATCCATAAAACTCGTGGCCAATTCCTTCTCAAATATACAAAGAATCTCAATTATCTCTTGATGCCACCATGGAATTCTAGCCATATGAATCTCCTTTGATGTGATATGAGGTGTTCATATTGTCTGAGGTGTTGATAAGAGGTGGTTTATAGGGTTCCACCATGGGTGATCTCACTGAAAAAGGGTGCCATGTCCTAAGGACAAGGGAGTGTCAAGTGTTATATCTCTATGATATACATGTAGGGTCCAACAATAGTATTGGGCTCAATATATTAGGTCACCAACTAAAAAGGCCCAACCATGCCCTTAGCTATACTACTTGTTGCCTAGGTACTGAGAGTGATCTTCTCGAGTGTTATTTTTGTTGTACTATAGAAACAACATAGTCAATTAGTTTATCTAAAGTTGTTTCAAGTATACCTAGGGGATTGTATATATACTCGAGGGTACATAGAAGTAATATTCTATATATAGGTACTATCTGATGTAGTACTGCTTGAAGGGGTACCAACATGTGTTATAAGGGTTTCCAACAATGTAATTCCACTTGTATTTCCTACATGTATTCTTCTCCGACCACAGTTTTACTCGATGAATGACATATCATTGTGTTATTTAAAGACGTTGGAACACATCTCTCAATTTGTTTTTCAAAAATTTAGGATCTCATTGACACAAGAAAGAGTTCAACAATCATCAGAAAAATAAGTTACTTTTCAAGGTAGGGTTTGAGGCCAAAAATTTAAAACGATCATAACTTATGTTGTACTTCTCATATTGATTATTATGACACCAATTATGAAATGACACTACTTCTCTGGATATATTAGCGTTAGTTTGATTAAAATATGTGCACTCTATCAAAATATATCCAACTTACAAACCACATGGCCATCACCGGAAAAACCCTAAAAAAGGGTTGATTTTAAATCAATGATAACTCCACTTCCCTCACTCTATTTTGGATGATTGTTTCTAAACTTGGGTATTTTTTAGAGGAACTTAGGTATTTGGCTAGTTTCTTCGAAATATGCACAAAAATTTTCAATAATCGACCTAAATGCTTCCATCCTTTTTTTTCCGTAAAAAATATGCAAAAAGAAAAAAAAAATCTCATTTTTTTTGCCAAAGAAGGAGTTTTGAAACCACTTGTAATGTACTTAACCCTAGTAATTCAAATAAATCACATAGAATGTAATATAATACTAGTGCAAAACTGAAAAACACAAGATAAAATAGATAAACCGTGAGAAATATCTCTTGTATTAATGACATTAAAAAATAGAGAGGTATGCTCACTTAACTCTTGAATGGGGAAACCTCCTAGAGAAAATCTCCAAATACAATAACAAGTCTTGAAAAAACATTACATAACCTTCTACTCAATATATAATTGTCAATAGAGAATCTTAACTACCTACACGCCCATTTATAAGGAGGGTCGGCTAACTAATTTGGGCCTTATTAATAACGATGATACTTTTTACAACAAAGTGTGAAGTAACTAGAGAGGAATATTCAGAGGCTGGAGGAGCTGGAGAAGAGGTCGACCCTCTCGCAAACCGCAGGGTGGAGACCCGCGTTCGAAGCCTGTAACGTCCCAATTCTGGACTGCAGAAAGCCACCGCCTAGCTGTCTGAAGAGCTCTCGAGCCGTCACTGCCAGGAGGAACCATTTCCTGTTGAAAGCTTTGGCATTGGTTGCAAAGGGAGCACCAGCGCTGGAAAACAGACCTAGGGGCGCGTTGCATTTTCATTTTTCACTGATTTTTAAAGGGGGCGCCGAGAGGGAGCCAGCGCTCTCCTCTTTGGCCAAAGGGAGCGCCAACACTCTACTGAAATTACGCGTCGATTCTAGATTTGATTCAGCGCGCCCGTATCTCCATCATAGGAGCGCTGACAAAGCTTCTCATGATTTTTCTGACTGAGCAGGACCCGAGCTGAAAAATCGTCGACTCTGACAGGGTTACCAGAGTTTGGGATCCACGGGACAGGCCCAAACCCAGGGTTCGTGTACATGGAGGGGTCGGGCACCCCCCAGGCGTCCCCTATGCCTCCTCCATCGATCTCGCCTTCTGAGGCTTTCAGTAGGCTCTTGGCAGGTCTCCCACAGAAGAGAAACACGGAAGCTGCGAAGTTTGTTAAAAAATTGGACGATATTCCGGTGATCTCCCTTCCTCCAGAAACCCCGATCCAAGTTGCTCTGTCGTTGGCCGATCGGGCTCTCATTGGCCAATTCATGGGGCTATGGCCATCCCCAAAATCCACTGAAAGCTGGGTCAACAGAAACTGGGCGTCGTTGATCAAAGAAAGGGTCACTTCTTACTTTCTGGGGAGAGGATACTTCCTCTTCGAATTCACATCAAAAGATGACAAAGATCTGATCTTCCAAAATGGCCCCTACTTCATGGGCCCTCAGGGGCTATACTTGAACAAATGGACTC
>ML781970.1:153347-168247 GCA_009831015.1 Picea engelmannii | reverse complement strand
TGCTGGAACAACTCAGAATGGGCAGGCTGGAAATCCATTGAAGTGTCGGATCATCTGACCACCGAATGGACCACATTGCTCGAGCTTCTGCACGGTTTGGCGCCCACGCACACAAGGAAAAAAGACAGGAAAGGCTGGGGGCCAAATGCCAAAGGCTACACCGTCTCTCTGGGGTACGCCAAGTTGAACGAGAGGCCATACGCCCCCCCCGACCCAGCTCCTTGGCAAGGGGTCTGGCGTATTCCCTCATGGCCCAAAGTAGACTTTTTTGCCTGGCTAGTCTGCCACGGAAAAATCTTAACTTATGATTATTTGCAGAAGAAAGGTTTCTATGGCCCCTCCATCTGCTCATTGTGTAATGAAAATGCAGAGACAGCAGTCCACCTAATTCTAGAATGCAACTTCTCCAAGCAGATTTGGTCTTCCTTTGTGCAAGATTTGGATCCTAATTTCGTGCTTCCTTGCTCCACTCCTGAACTCTTCTCTAAATGGGCAATAAGATATCCCGGTCCTCCCCCTAAAAACCAGATAATCAAAGTGATTTGGGCGGTCCTCCCAAAGGTTATTTGCTGGCAGATATGGCTAGAACGCAACAGAAGACTCTTCAGAAATATAAAGCAGAATCCCAAGGCCTTAGAAATCAATATTAAAGGTCAAATAAAGGAATGCTTGATTGATATAAAAGACGACTCCAACCTCAGCCAACAGGATATCGCTTGGGGATCATCACTAGATATTCATTTCCCCCCAGTAGTCAGAAAAGCCCCTACTATTAAAGAGTGGCAAATTAGGAAATCGGAAACCGACTTTCAAGTATGGATCAAATCGCAAGCAAGACATTCCCTCTTTTTTGATGGGGCAGCAAAGGGCAATCCGGGCAAAGCTGGTGCARGAGGTGTTGTTGTAAATCCTTATGGGGTTAAAATCCACTCCTATGCTTGGGGACTAGGTTATTCTTCCAGCAATCAGGCTGAGGCCTTGGCCCTCTTCCAAGGTCTCAAGATCCTCAAAGATTTAAGCATAAATGAAGCCAATGTTATAGGTGATTCCCAGACCATAATAAACGCAATGGTTTCCAATTCCCCAACGGTGGATCTTAAACTATCAAGGCTGATAATCAGAATCAAAGGCTTGGAAAACTTGTTCCAGAATTTGAAGTACTATCATGTGTTGAGAACTCATAACAAAGAGGTGGACATCGAAGCCAACAAAGTGGCCCTCCTCTCTGCCAGGATCAATATGAAAGACGAAGAAGAAACATGGGAACCCATTCCTTAAGCTGTTTGCTGCCATGTTTTACTGCTTACTTTTAGATAAATTTGTTTGTATCTCCAAGTGGGGGGAAATCACAGAAATCGAGTCTTTGGGTTCCTTATCAAGGAAGAAATCTTCAAGCTTTAGCTGCACTCTCATCCTTAGTAGTGAGAGGCATCAGGACAAAGAATCCATCAATGTAATCAGACTTTCAGCATTCAGGCCAAGATGAATATAAACACTCCATAACCGTTTCAGTAAAAAAAAAAAATGATGATACTTTTTACAATGAGTGACTATTAACTAACTATTTAGTGGGCCTTATTCAAGGAAGGTGGCCTCATATATCAATAAAGTATCCTAAGTAAGGGGGTTAGGGTAGGAAACTAATACATTGTATAGGTAATTTCTGGTCTAGTATAGGCCATAACATACATCAATCTATCAACAACACTAGCATAGGAAACATGGGACATGTCCTCTATATCTTCTTGCGTTTTGGGAAAACGTTCTATAGTTAAATTTGCACCTACAAGAATAGAAATGTTGTCTGGTTTTCATTCCTCCATATTAAATCTATGAAAAATTATCTCAACATACTTCCTCTGGTTTAACCAATTTTTCCTATTGACGTGATCTCTTTTATTCTCAATGTCAAAAATAAAATTTGTAGCACTAAGATCATTCATGTCAAAATTAGAGGATAATTGAGACTTGAACACCTTGATTATATCCTTGTTGTTTCCAATTAGCAACATATCATCAACATACAATAATACATAAGAATAAAGTTATCATTGTTGATAATGTGTTATATTCTTTGCACGGTTAACAATTTTTTGGGTTGTTTTTTGTCTGTTTTTGGTGTTTTTTCGCCAATGGTTTTCAACCCATTGTAAACTAATTCTAGTTAAGGAATTATGGTTGTAATCTAATCCAAATTAACAAATTAGGGTTTTTGATGTTGTGGAATTCTATTTATTGTATTGTAGATGGTGAAGTTAATGTAATGAGAAAGAGAGATATGGCTCTAAGGTTTGTTGGTTTTCTCAGTTAAGGGTTTCCAAGGTAAATATCTAAGTATTGTGTCTATATGATATTGTTATTCTTTTTGTTTTCATTAAAATAATATAATATGCACTATTTTATTGTAAAGGTTTAAAACTTACAATCACCAACCTACCTAGAATACATGTAGTGACAGCCTTTCTTCTCACAAGTCCCAGTCATAGTTGTAAGTATCAAAATTTTGATGCCACATTATTTGGGGTTGCTTTAATCCATATAGGGACTTTTAAAGCTTGCAAACAAGCTACATCTTACCCTTCACTTTGAACCCTTTAAGTTTTTTCAATTGTCTCGATGTAACAATGTTTTCCTTCTATCCATTTTTCTACTTCAAGATAAAATGTTGTAGCAAGAGACAATACAAATCTAATGAAAGTCAATTTTGAAACTTGAGAGAAAATCTCACCAAAGTCAATTCCCTCCACCTGGGAATATCCTTTTGCTACTAGGTGAGCCTTGTACTTCTCCACTTTTGCTTTTGCATTGAGCTCCTTCTTGAACATCCATTTTCTACCAAATGGTTTTATTCCATCAAATGACTTGACCATGTCCCATACCTCATTTTTGTCTAAGGCCTCCATTTCTTGTACTGTATCCTTCTTCCATAGTTTACCCTCTTTAGAATCAATTGAGTCTCTATCAATTTTAGGATCATCTTCAACAGAAAATAAAACAAAGCCAGAATGAAAATCAGGTGGACTATACCTTTTTGTTTTCCTTCTTA
Organism: Picea engelmannii; assembly: GCA_009831015.1. NCBI lineage: Eukaryota > Viridiplantae > Streptophyta > Pinopsida > Pinales > Pinaceae > Picea > Picea engelmannii. The sequence continues at coordinate 165,201 of ML781970.1, read as the reverse complement.
CTTGAATAGATCTCCTCAAGACAAAGGTTTGTCAGTTTTCCTAGTTAAGGCTTTCCAAGGTAAATCTCTAAGTAACGTGTCTGTATGCTATTTTTATTCTTTCTTATTTCATTAAAAGAATTTGTATGCATTGTTTTACTGTAAACGTTTAAAAATTACAATCACCTACCTTCTTGGAATACACATAGTGACCAACCTTGCTTCTCACAAATCCTAGTCCTAGTATGTAAGTATCAAATTTTTTATGTCACAATATTGGGGATTTATTTAATCCATATAGGGACATTTTAATCTCACATACTAGCTCATTCTTACCCTTCACTATGAACCCTTTAGGTTGTTTCAATTATATTTCTTCTTCCAATTCTCGGTGGAGGAATGTTGTGTTTATATCCATTTTTTATACTTCAAGATCAAATGTTGTAGCAAGAGACAACATAAATCTAATGGAAGTAAATTTTGCAACACAAGAGAAAATCTCACCAAATTCAATTCCCTCCATCCGGGAATATCCTTTTGCTACTACGTGAGCCTTGTACTTCTCCACTCTGCCTTCTACATTGAGATTCTTCTTGAACACCCATTTTCTACCAATAAGATTTCTTCCATCAAACAATTTGACCAAGTCTTGTGCCTCATTTTTGTCCAAGGTCTACATTTCTTCTACCATAGCCTTCTTCCATAGTTTACCCTCTTTAGAATCAATTGCCTCTCTAACGCTTTTAGGATAATCTTCAATAGTAGATAAAACAAAGGCATAATGAAAATCAGGTGGACTATACCTTTTTTTTTTCCTTGCTACTTGAATAAATCTCCTCTAGACTAAGTTTCACAGTTCCTCCTCTTCATATGTTTCATCTAACTCATCTTCATTCATTGAGTCAAATTCTCCATTCTTGAGCTCAAACTCTATTTTCTCTTGTTCTCCATCTCTTCGTTCATCTTCATGCTTGGGAGTATTGTTAACTTCTATGAAGATCACATAATGACTTTAAATGATCTTCCTTATTACTGGATTCCAAAGTTTGTATCCTTTTACTCAATCTTTATAAACAATGAAGATACATTTCTATGTTTTATTGTCCAACTTGCTTCTTTTCTCCTTTGGAACATGCACATAAGCATCACGACCAAAAACACTGAGATGTACAAGAGAGGTTTTCTTACTAGTCCATGCCTCATGAGGAGTCTTATCAACTAGCGTTGATGTAAGTGATTGGCCGATCAAATAACATGCAATATTCATTTCCTTTGCCCATGATTTGTGTTTTATGCCTTCACCACTAAATATACTTCTTTCATTTTCCATCAATGTCATGTTCATCTTGTTTGCAACTCCATTGTGTTGAGGAGTGTATATAGTTGTATTTTGTTGTGCTATTGTGCACTATTTATAGAACTGCTCAAAATATTTCCCATGTAACTCTTCTTGTAACATACCCAACCACCAGTTGAGCATCATTACACATGGAATACATGTTTAAATAAATATTTTATGCTTATTAATTTCATGTAGCTTATCATCTACAGATCACACATAATTTAACCATTTGATTGGTACCATAGTATTATATGCATCTAACAACATATTTTTAAACATGAATGCAACTATTCAAGTGAACAACAAACACACAACATTTATGTAACCATTTAAACAATGGATTTAGCATAAGAACAAAACAGAAACACTTATTTGTTAATTATTAACCAATTGTTTGCAAATGAAGGATGAACCTACCATCCATAAGAATTGTTGTTCTTTTTCTTTGAACAACAAGTCACCGCCGAGTTAAGGCTATGAGTCCACAAGGAGATCCAGTCCTTTGGCTATCTACTCTCCACACGCATCAGCCCCACAACCTAGGTTCCAATATGTTTCCCACAACCTGCACAACCCAAGGAATGGGATCCCCCTTCACTGCACATAGTCCCTCGGGACTTCCCACTTTCCTCTAGATCTCTAGTGCACCCGGTTTACTATAAAACCTCCCATCTATTCCAAGAATGCTCACAACAACCCTCACAAGGCTCTTGGGCCTATTTTGCGACATCCAAACACTTCACAAGATTACAACTTGATTACATGCACATGGACCTCTTTCTCAACATAAAACACAACCCAACAATGACTACCTTCAATCCAAACATGGTTTGTGCTCTTCCCAACACTCTTTCCCTCTCTTTATGTCCAAAATCTACAGGTAAAAAATACTCTCCATCCAAAAACGTGATTGTCCAGAAAATTGCCCTCTTGGCCATACAAAGTTTCCTCCCTTTGCTTGCTTGCTTGAATTTACTTACACTCTTCCCAAGTTGATTGTATACATTCCCATTCTCTCCAATAACTATGGGATATGACTTCTCACACCCACCCTCTTACATGAGTTAAATGATTGGCTTCTCATACACTCAATCAACAACTAGAAGGTTATACACAATGATACTAATTCAGGAATGTGGGTTGGATTAATACCCATGGATAATTCCCCATTGGACCCCCCTCTCTCTCTTGTGGAATCATATCCCCCCATCATTATTTATCCCTTTCATATCGCAGCTTACGATTATATTTTTATTAGTTATTTCATTTCACATAATATACCATTCGGCCTTCAGCCACATTAAACCAATATGGTCCCTTTGCCGCAAAAGATCGACTCACCAGCCTAATTCATGTTTATACAATTACATTATAATTCGCAGGGATTAAAACCGGGGATGTTATATCCCCTCCCCCTTATTTTTTCATTGTCCTTGGTGCACAACACCCTACAGGTGTTCATTCACTTTAGAATCCTATTTCTCGACCATTAATCAATCATATAGGCTCCTTGTACCAAAATTGCACAGGCATTCCAGCTTAACAAAATTACATAGGCTCTTTGGCCCAAAATCCTATATATACATAGGCACCATGGCCCAACCTGTGCAAGATAATTTCACAATTCATCATTTTAGCAGCAGTTCCAACAAATAGTCTTTCATTCTTCACAGCCTGCACCACCTTCCTCTAGCTCTAGCTGCAATATTCTTCGTGCTATGTCAGTTCCCACAACAATTCCAACCAACCACTCTCATTCCCATCAACCTACGCAACCCAAGGAATGTACCCCTTCTCTGCATTGTATCTCTTTAGGCTATACCACTTCCCTTCCATGGTTCCAGTATGAGGTCAGACAGAAAGTCTTGGAGTTGTGGCCCTAGGAACTCCAGCTGCAATATATTTTATACTTTATTGATTCCCACAAAAATTCCAACCAACAAACTCTCATTCCCCTCAATCTTCACAACCCAAGGAAGTGTACCCTTTCTCTGCACTACAGTCCTTCAAGATATACCACTTCCCTTCCAGGGTTCCATTGCTAGGTTGGACATGAAGTATCTGAGTTGTGTCTCCAAGAACTCTAGTTGTGATATCATAATATCCAACTTTCAAATAGTTGCAATTGTGCCTCCTGCACAACATCTAAACACAGCTCTGGTGGAAAGAAAATACACAATCATGAAATACAATATCATGCAACTACCCATAACAATCAAATATAACACAAGAAACTTAACCATACATAGCGACGATTGAATAGACATACCAAAGCATTCGATCACACAAAACACAGATGCAAAGATGTTATTTAGGCACAACAAGCAATAAGGAACAAGGGAAAACTTAAAACACATTGAAAAACAATCGTCCCATCTTTTCATCATAATTAACTCAACAATTACAATCACTTATTCATATGGTTTTTTCTCCACTTTATGAGAAACCACAACAAAAATTTGGCTCAATGTTCTCTTCGTGTCACATCGTTGTGATTCCAACCACCATGTCATATGCAGTATTGAGTTCCCTCCCCCTTTCCATTCTCACCCTCCAAGATCATGCATCTCCTTCATTGCTACACAGTCCCTTAGGTGATCCATTGCTTTCCAAGGTGTTCTTTAGCAAGGGGAGCACCAACTCGTTACCATATTATTTACTAGATATCATAACTTGTGGTAATCATAGGGTTCTAGTGTCATCGAAGTAGCCTCCTTTCCAATATTTCCATCTTTAATAGCCATCATCTCATATGTATCACACACATACAATCATCATGAGATATCATTGTAGAAATTTTACATATTAATTTCCAAATCTATTTTACATATAGGGAACTAAGTTTCCCAATCACAAGTTTTCTTCTCAAGATGTTTGGCTCTTGCAGCTGTAGATATCGACCTTCTTTATGGGCTTATATCACTGCCATATCCAAGACCAATATTCCTACAATTTCTCAACTTTATTGCCGCCAAACAAGATTGTTAGCACTCAGGCATATTTCCAACAATTCATGAAATGATCTCAGAATTGTAATTTACAAGCAATTCAATCATTTCAAGCCATTATTCATATTAGAAATGGAATTCAACAACTAATCATACTATCTAGGATGAAACCATCATTCACTGCAACATATGCATTTAGTCCATGAAGTGATTCTCAGAATTATAGAAATCTAAAAATTACATCACTTCCAACTATTATTCATATTAAATAGAATGAAACCCTCATTCCTCACATACACATTCCAACAACAAAATTTTTCATAATGTAGTCAACAATTACCAATGTGTCAATGCCCATGGCCACATTTACCAAATTCATCCTTTCATTGACTCTGAAATACCATATACCCATGGCATTTGTTGCTACCACAAGGATATGTTTGTGTTCTTGTCTTGGATATGATCTTGTAACCAACATAACACAATATGAAATTAAATTTATCATAATTGCATTCAAGCAACAAACAATATTTGCATAATCAAGGCCTCCTTCCTTTACATCAATTCAAAGATTGATATTAGACTGGGGGAATTCTTACCTCCATTCCCATCAACATGTATACATCATAACAACCTCAAATGCATATCTACATGGTTGTTATCAATTTACTTAATGCTACTTGATCCTATGAAACTTGATGGCTCCCTTCACTAATTTTATTGGTCAACATTTCTACCATCCTCATTTKYCTTTGTATCGATGGATACCATAAGCAACAATATCATCATGCCATAATCATTAATTTCTTGGATACACAATCCATCGTTAGTTTTATTCAAATATCACAGTTTCATTATTTCGTGTCTATATATATATATATATATATATATATATATCAGCAGACTACTCTTAGCCTATACTCATTCCATCAACATGTTGAGGCATGTCCACATGCACAAACACAGATCAATATGCACCAAGCATTCGGTATTTCATGCCTATCTCGTGCACATGCACTTATTTTTATTGTATGCATCATGCATCGATTCTATCATGCACTCTAATGCATATCTATTTCAGATTTAATTAATTATTTAGCTTTGTTGTTGTAGATGGTTGTCTTTGAATTTTTATAGAACCCTTCTTCCATGTGCACTACCATTCTTCTCAATTGTGCGCCATTGGCCCCTATTCTACACCTTCCATCCAAGCCCCGATTGATCATACTGCATTTCCAACCACTAGAGCCACTAGTGTTGTCATACCACAATTGTTTTCTTCATGCAAAGAATCTTGTCCCAACATATTTTGGCTATAATTGTCAATATTCATAGTGTTATAACATGCACTACTCTAGTTGAATATTTGCATTCCCCATTTCCTTGACCAAACTAGTCTTGAAGTACCATTATCATTGATTGATATTTCAATATTTTGAAATGTTCCTTAATGTCATTTTCGTAATACTCCTTTCCATCCATGGATTTGCTCAATTTTAAATATCTTTCTTCACTTCATTAATTGATTCATTGTGAAGAACTACTTGACCACTCAAAACCACTCTGCTCCAAATGGAATGCTACGCTCCCCCATTCTCACTTGTTCCCTGATTTTGTTGCACACTATGATAATAGAGGTAGCTTTCTTGCTTGGGTACTTTTAGACAAGGGTTGTTAGATCATATCTAATAATTCCTTCTTCCTACATTCTCATGCTTACACATGGATACGACTCATCCACCCATGAGTCACACCTCATCTCGTGATATCATTTTTCTTCTCTTGCAGCAAGCTTTGTAGTCTTCATTATATTTCTACCTTCAAGGTTATGGAGTTATCCTTACTCCTTGTGCATGCAATGACATTCTTCACTTGTTGGATTCATACCTCATGTGAAAATATCTATTGAATTTCCTTTGAAATCCATTCAGAATCTTCATAACATCGAAATGCTAATATACCTCTGCTCTTCTTTAGTCCTTTGTCAACTTTGCATCACCTTCCCTGCACTTTCTTTTGCAGTTCTTTGATGCTTCATCCAATTTCACAAGCTTGACCTCTTTCCCTGTCCAATGACCCCGAGATTAATGTAGAATAGACCCACACAATACTCATTGTGGAATATTAATATCTTTCTAGAAATCCTTTCACACAACACTCTTTGCTAGAGTGCTCCTCTTCTTATTAACAATTCCATGTTAGTCAGCTCAACCTCTCTTTATTTGTCAAATATTGCAGTTCAAGTGTTCCTCTAGGCTTATACATAGGAATAACATGAGCATCTGCACTTTCCCTTACATCACAATCCCCTTTGGCATTCGCCTCTATCATTTGGGAGGGTTTCTCCAAACTTTGACACTATTTGGAAAAATCTTCACATCAAGTAATTACATGGTTCTTGGAACCCAATTCCACTTTCCATTACTTGTCATGTAGCTCTTTATTGCCTCAACCAACTTCCACAATATTTTCCATTTTTCCATTAATATGATATTCAATCATAGGTTTGTATTTATCTTATTATACCTCTAGTTTTTCACCATGTGCAAGAAATCATTTTTGTTAGAATTATGCATCGTATAATTTTTTTGTCAATTAATGTTATAGGTCATTTTTTTGCTCAACTAATAAATACTTATATCACAATTCTCAAAATTAAAATAATTATATGTTATTATCCTATGAATTATATTTCCAACAACTATACTCATTCCCCAATCCGATCTTTGAGCTAAAAGTTATGGCTTCATGAAAAATCCGTGTTCACCCTTTTTGTGCATTTTCTCCACTGGTGTAATTTTATAAAAATTCCAACTTTTATCAATTGCAGAAGAAAACATGTCAGGAAATAAAGAAACATTTGTATGATACATAGATAACAATAATGACAAGGAATTCATTACAACTCTCTCGTATTTTCAATCTGATGCACCAGTCAAAAAGTGCAACAATCTGGAAATGTCAACTTTGTCCTTTTTCACCTCTTTTTCCAGACAGAGTTTTTCGCAAAACTAGTTATCTCACAATCTATTCACTTCCGAAAAGATTTCACTAAACCAAATTTGTTTGAATTAATGAGTACATAAAATTTTGAGTAAATAAAATTTTCCAGTTTTGTGATCTATGGTCATTTTTCTTCTAAAAATCTCAAAAATCTCAAAAAAGTGGCCCATAATAGTGGATTTTGGTCTATTTCAGTATTCTCATTCCAATCCCCTAAGGATTTATCTAGTTCCTTTGTGGTTTATTTTTGTGTCTTCTTTATGGAGTCTCTCCAAGCATTTCAGCTTAATCTGGACCTCTGTCAATGATCTAGACCCGGATCTTTAAAAACCATTATTTCGCGATTTTTGACAAATCCAAGAAGCAATGGACAATGGTCCTTTCTGGTAATTTTGTAGAACTCCTATTTGTGGAAAAAATACATAAGTTTCATCTCAATCCAACTTAATTTTCTCCAGTTATGGACAAAATACAAAAACTACTCTAGTTGATCTGCTCTCTATCAATGATCGAGGATCAGTGATTTTCTTTGCGAACCAAACCTTCCCACCGATCTCCCTGATGCCCAATAATCGAAAATATGTCATCGACCATTTTTCTCCACAAACCAAAATTCACCCACAGATATCATTGATGCCCGATCATCGGCCACCGACCATCAATCATCCTCCCTGAAAAACCAAGAATATTGTTCCCAAATTTCGTTGAACCCCAAAAATTGATTATCGACCATCCCTTCGTTGACATGGAAACTATGATGACATGGCATGACACATGGATAATGACTTGGCACGGCATGACATCCTAAGGCATCAACTGGGATGACATGGCATGACACGTGGATGTTGGAGTGGCATGCCACATCATCACCTTTGTTTCCCCATCAGTCATCGACAATTTCTCTTGGAAGAATATGAACTTCACACTAGATATGTCGATCCTTGATCCATCATCCATTAATGATCTTACATGTCCTTTGGTCTAACTTCAACACTTCACCAAACTTGTCGATCCTTGATCCATCATCCATCGACGATATTTGATGTCATTTGGCCAAACTTCAACACTTCACCAAACTTGTCAATCCCCGATCCATTGGCCATAGGCGATATTCGATGTCATTTGGTTGAAATTCAACACTTCAAGAAACTTTCCAATCCCCGATCCATTGGCCATCGACGATCTCAGATTGTGATTTTCAACACTTAGACAATTTTGGCCAAAACTCAAGCGAATCTGGGTCGTTGATCTCCTAGCCAAGATGATCTTGACCGTTGATTTTCTTTGTCTTATCAAATGGTCGAAAATGAATACGGATCATCAATATTCCTCCTTTTCCAACCCACCAAAATGAATCATCACCATCAATCCGGTAACTTTGTCAAACTTCAAAAATTTATCAATTTGTAAGTTTTTCAAAGACAAATTTAGGCATTGATCTCGAGATCAAACACGATCTCAATCATCAATTTTCTAAACTTTACCCATGCTACAGTGGCCATTAAAATACAAATTTTTCAACCTTCCAAGTCAAATTTATCTCTGCAACTCTGCAGATTTAATCCATTAAATTTTCTTTAACAATTCTAATTCATTCTAACATGAATCTTGACCACGAATTTGGGGATTTGACTATGAATTTCTCTTGGTTTCCCCAATTTTTCTACAGGAAAATATGTCGTAGTGAATTTTATCCAAATTTGCATCGGTTCTTGGCCTATACAGGTCTAGTGTTGAACCCGTAGATTTGATACCAATTTGTAACATATCCAACCACCAACTGAGCATTGTTACACATGGAATGTAACACGTTTAAATTAATATTTTATGCTTATTAATTTCCTGTAGCTTATCAACTACATATCACACACAATTTAACTATTTGACTAATACCACAGTCTTATATGCATCTAACAACATATGTTTAAAAATGAATGCAACTATTCAAGTGAACAACAAATACACAACATTCATGTAACCATTTACACAATAGAATTAACACAAGAACAAAACATAAACACTTATCTGTGAATGATTAAACAACTGGTTGCAAATGAAGGATGGACCTCCCAGCCATAAGCATTGATGTTCATTTTTTTTCAACGACAAACCACCCTTGAGTTGAGGCTATGATTCCACAAGGAGATTCGACCCTCTGGATATCCACCCTCCACACACAAAAACCCCAAAACCTAGGTTCCAATCTATTTCTGACAACTTGCAAAACCCAAGGAATGGGACCCCCCTTCACTCCACACAGTCCCTCAAGCCTTCTGACTTCCCTCCAAGGCTCTAGTGCATCTGGTTGACTATAAAACCTCCCAACTATTCCAAGAATTCACACAATAGCCCTCACAAGGCTCTTGAGTCTATTTCTTGACATCAAAACACTTCACAAGATTACAGCTCAATTTACATGCACACGAGCCTCTTTCTCAACATAAAACATTGTTGGACATATTGTCATTGATGTCAACGGTCAATGTCATTGTGATGTGATGATAATTTGTTATGATGAATTGTCATTGTTGAGTTATCATTGATGAAATTTTCATTTATGTCAATAGTATAGTAGTTAGAAGAGAATGAAAATGTCGAACAGTATGCAGAGAATGAAAATGTTAGACAGTATGCAGAGATCAAAGCTCAGAAGGAAAAGTGCATTGCAGAAACACGATCAAATCAAGTCATGACCATTGGACACGCAAGCACCAGATCAAGGATAGGTATTGATTGTGGAGCACGAAGGGAGAATTAAACAACACGTTAATTCAAATCCCGCAATTAGTCTAGACCGGCAGTGATCAAGGGATCAAATTTTGCTCAAAAATTCAAAGTGCTCGGAATCACTTCAAATTGGACAAGAGTGTAGACCTCATCGTTGCAAACCCAACGCAACTCATTTGGGTTCAAACATACGTCGGGAGCGAGAGATATCGCGTTCTTTTCAAAATGGCAAACAGGCAAAAAAGGGATGCTCACTGTATAGTTCGTACAGTCTGTATGGACGATGATGTGGCAGACCGTACGGATGACATGGAAGGCCGTACACTAATGTGGCAGATAGTTATTGGGCAGTTGGCATATGTCGTGTTTTTTTTACAGCGAATGGGAATGCGACACGTGACCCAATCAAAGGCCGCCACGTGTCACTTGCTTGTTGGATAAAACCTTTGCACTCAGCAGGAGTCGACCCCATGACCTCTGGGGGCAGGGTAAAGCTTTGGGAAAGGCCGCCCAACCGGCGCGCCCATGCATGTTCCTTGTTATATATATGCAAATCAATATATTTAACATTGTTTTAATGTATGTTTGGGCGTGGACCGGGCCAGGGCTAAGCACCAGCCCGTGGTCATGTGTTATATTATATGCGACCAACGGGTTTGACATACGGTTCCAACGGTTGTTTAAACATTAAGCCTTGTTGTGTTTGCACGCGGTCATATGACTGCCATGTGCCCACGGGCCTTGGTAGTTAGGGCCAGCGCGTAATAGTTTGACAGTTTGGACCGGTTGTGCAATTGCGCCCAGTTCCAAGTTTTTACGCTTTAAATTGTGTGTGCGCTAGGTTGAGCCAGAGGAGGTGCATTTTGTAGATGCAGAGACATCAAGCTTGAAGGGGAGACTTCAAGGAAGCACATTTTTGAGCACTTTTAGCAAATAATACAAATGATCCATTGGAAGCTGGACCAGGAGATGTAGCCCAAGAGAGGGGTGAACTCATTTATCATTTGTTGTGTAATGTGTTTTCTGTTCATTGATTATGTTGTTGTTTATATGCATTTTGAATGAGTAAATCCTATTAAATATGTGTTTCAAAGTTGATCCATTTTCTTTTAACACATAAATTTAACTTGCAAATATTTTCAAGAATACAAGTCTTCTTCATTTTTAGATCAAGTTGGTATTAGATCATAGGTTTTTGAAGACTTGATTATTTGCAAGTGTTTTGTTTTCTGATGCTCACAAGGTTGAAACTCACAAGAGGAGAAGGTCAACTTGTAGAGACAAGTTCTCATCCTTCAAGGAGAAAACATATTCCATCACCGCAAGTTTCAAGGAGGCATTCACCAAGTATGGCTCATGAAGAGAGTCATGAACATGTTCCTGTAGAAGATGAAGATCTCAGAAAAGATGTCATGGAAATGAGAGAGATGATGAATATCTTGATAGAAATGAATACAAGGTTGCAAGGTGAAAGCTCCAACCCTTCAAAGCATAAGGGAGATAGTGGTGATAAAACTCCAAACGGAAATGGAGGGAATGGTGCTTCTCCACCACCCTCTGCTCCTTCTTCTTCTTCTTCTTCTTCTTCTACCAATTCAAGACCTCTTCCGAATTATCCAAAGGGACATGGTAAAACTCCTTCGCAAATTCCTTCATTAAAGCTTGATATTAAATTCGAATTGCCAATATACAATGGAGAAGTTAATGCTGAAAAATTAGATAATTGGATTCGTCAGATTGAGGTATATTGTAGGATACAAAAAATTCAAGATGATGAAACTAAGATTCAGCTTGCTTCTTTAAGATTGGATAGTGCAGCACTCATTTGGTGGGAATCCAAGACTCAGGAGGACAT
>ML781970.1:32452-56061 GCA_009831015.1 Picea engelmannii | reverse complement strand
GGTAAAAAGGTTAATTAATTAATTAAAGTGATTTAATTAATTAATTAAATATTAATAAAATGAAAGTCACTTTGGAGGGACAAGGTGAGCCAAAAAGTATAAAGGAAAGGCAAGGGCCTCTTCTCAGGCATTCATGTATGTTTATCAATTTGATATTTGGCTTTAGCTAGTGAGCCCATCTCTTGGGGGTTTTGAGGGTTTTGACTTAACAAACCCTAGAGGACGATTCGGTGGTGGAAAATTCCACCTAGCTTGTCCCAAGCTTGGTCTCAGAGATGCAATACTCTCCCACACCATTCTAGTTATATCTACATCAGTGCGGGAGGTTCTACATAGCCACAAGCACAGGAAGAGGAGGAGGGTGCACCATTGGGGGTTTCCAGCAAGGGGGGCACACCATCTTTGGAGAGAGATTCACTGTAGGAGATTGGCAGGGCCGTTGAGGATTCTATCACTTGGGTTTTCATTACAGGGCCTTGGATATCAAATCTAGTGCTTTCTGAGATAGTTTTATGGCTCAGATTATTTCTTGAGCAATGGGGCGAATTGAAGAGGAGGAGGGCGTTTTTGAGATTCATATCTAGTCCGTTTGGAGGGGTTACACTTTAGATCTAACCTTGAGACTTCACCTAGTGACTTGCAGTGTCCCGATCTATATTTCTAGAGAGTTTCAGAGCATTTGGAGGCCTCCTTCAGCAGGGCCGAATTATCTAGGGCTTCAGTCATCCAGTGGGGCGCACCATTCAATGGGGGATTTTAGATCTACAAAGATTGAGAGGGATCTTGGAGATTCGGGAACCTGGGTTGTTCTTACCATCACCCGATCTATCAGTTGGCATATTTCTTAGGGTGATTGGACACTTTTGGCAGCAAGGCTGAGTTATTGAGGGTTTCAGCCTTCTATTGGAGCGTGGCATTCTTCAGCTGGAGAGTTTGGCATTCAGATATTCTTGTATTGATCTTCATTTCTTATTCAACCTTTGGAGGCATCTTTTGTATTAGTGGGATCATTTTGTAGCAGCTATTATCTATTGTCTATCTTCTTGGCCATATGTTGAGCATTCTAGATCGGCATCTTCATTGTAGCAGGTTTCTCTATTTTATGAATAAAGAAGATTTGAGATGTTTTGGCTTGTCTATCTTATTGCATATGGTTGAGGTATGTTCCATGGTTATCTCTTTCTATTATTTGTTGCATACACACATATAAACACATCTAAACAAATAGATCAGCAAACTGTTTGACGAAATACCACAACCAGAAAAAAGTTTAAAAGACAACAAAACAAGTGATGATCCTTGCATAATGGCTTGGGATCATTACAATTTGACTAGTAAAATTTATGGAGGTATACATACTCTAATATCTCTGGATTTGAACTTGTGATATCTTGAGAGGAAACACATATTCTTAACCATATATAGATAACTCACACACTCATAAAAAAATTCTAATAACCAAACCACTTAAATCTCATACAAAATTCATACAACAATAGGATACAAACTCAACAAATATTTTTGTTCAACAACCGAACCGATCAACATATGAAGGAAACAATCTCAAATAATGGATTTGAGAAAACCCCATTAACATATTAGGTAACAACCTTAAAGAATAGATTTGGGAAAAACCCTTTACCATAAGGAGGCAACAACTTAAAGTAAACTTATATGGGCAATAACCCATTAGCATAAAGAGATAACAATCTTAAGAATTCAAAACTAGGCTACACCCCCATAAATGTATAGATGGTGTTATAAGTTTAGAAACAGGAATAATTAATTCGAAGGAAATTTCAAGCAAACCCTTTTTTTTATGTAACCTTGGAAGGCATGTCCCTTGAAAGAAGTGCTCAACAAGAAAACCCTTTTTTTTATGTAACCTTGGAAGGCATGTCCCTTGAAAGAAGCGCTCAACCTTGGAGGGTGCACTCTAATAGCTCAAAAAATGGTAGTACATAGCTCGATAACACTTAACTACTAGCGATAAAGATAAATCACCACATGCGTGTCAATCATTGGTTGTAAAATAATATTTGTTTATTTGTTTCACATAGATCTTCTTAGATTTGATATCTCTTGTAAATCCATTAATATTGTATACTTAAACTCCAAATGTATAGTTTCAATGTACAATTAGTCAATTTCTAAGCATTTGTTTCACTAATCTCTTTGCATTTTACATTCACTCAATAATATGAAACCTATTAACTAATTTCTAAGCATTTGTTTCACTCTCTTTGCATTTTACATTCACTCAATAATATGAAACCTATTCTGTCCTTTTTCCATATAATTGGTATTAGAGCAGTGAGCTTGGCCCATTAATTTTTTTGTGGTTTATGTAGGCTTTGATGGTCCTTCAAAGCTTCATGCTCTCATTAGTCTATCTTAAGGTCCTCTCATTTCTCCCTAAATTGATTTAACCAAAGGAACCCTAATCACCTCCTAGATCCTTGTGTGCACTAGTTGTATGACATTTTCAACATTTTCCTTTGTTTCCTATACATTAGATGCATCATTCTCCACCATGGTAGACAAGGATAATTGCTACAAAACTTCATGAAACACTCATGCCTCAATTAATAAGCCCAAGAATGTAGAGATAAAGCCAAAGAACGTCGAGAGAAAACATTACTTGAGTTGATCACCAAAGCATAGTCTCACCCAAGGCTCTAGATAGATGCTCATATCTCTCTCCCTCAATTCATTAGAACCATGGATAGGGAGATAGTAGATTCTTGGATTTGAAGCTTGAAGATCTATTTATATGCCCACCCAACCTTCATCAATGATAAAAAATTGGCACATGCTATATAACATTTGGATGATCATGTATTAGATTGGTAGCATGAGTGTACAAATGAATTGTAGTATGTGCCCCACTCCTTGATAAGTCTCAATTAGTTGATAGATTCACTAAATGAGGATGTGGCAAGGCATTGGCATGCCTTAAATATAGCTTTTTGTGGGCTCTTATACCCCTGAGGGTAGTGACAGGTTCTCCTTGCATGTTGGTTGTAGCTATGATATGCATAGATAAAAATAATATAACAATTTATTAAACTCTTTTCAAAGATCTATACTCAACTCCACATTACTTATGTTGAAGAGGTACTTATTGTCAAGTTTAATTTTGGTTTACTACCTTATTTATAGCAATGATATTGTCTTGTTTCAAAACACTACACTTGATGAGGCCTTTTATCATGTACTATCCCTAGAAAAAACAAATAACACCAGTTCCCCTCTCACCCTTTTACCCAACCTCCCAGATTTCAACCCTCTCACAACATCCCCTCCACTGCCCCACACAACACTAGATTTTGTAATTTCCACTACACATGACACAATTGAATGTTGCACCTTGAAAAATTTCCAAAAGGATAAGACCTTGCTTACTACACCCACTATAGAAAATCCCTTATTTGAATTTGATCTCATTGGTTTTGAAAACTATTCTACCCCAAATACCATCTAGATTAATGGACACCTGATCCGGATTATTTTTGGCATGAAATGAGAGTGGAGATATAATAAATAAATGTACAAAGATATCTCGGATATCCAATAATATAACATAAATGTATCAGAGATGCAACCATAAACACAGAGATACAGTAATACACAATTTTCTGTTAATGAGCGAAAATGTACAAAGACTGTAAAAATACAGAGTGAAAGACTCGCTAGAATGGTGGCAGCTTATCTCTGAGAAGAGATGTGTCCGCTACTCACATTTGCAAGAAGATCATTTTACAATGAGGCTCCAAAGGCATTTTTATCATAAATAAAATCCAAAACCCTAACACCGGAAGATGAAAAGCCAACAGTTTTGTGGACCCCATTTTGGGTAGCTTGGTGTATCAACTTCTCGGGGGCGTAACTTTGGCATACGATATTCGTTTGGGGTGCACGATAGCTCGTTGGAAAGGTATAATCGAGGAGATTAATTTTTGGGTATAAATCAAAGCCTTTAGCTATATTTGAGAAGATCAATCCCAAAAAACCTTCATTTAGGCCCTCAAAATGGCCCCAAAAGTTAAAAACTGCTAAAAATAGTAAATTGCCAAAATTGCCAGAAAATTGTTTTGATCCAAATGGAAAAGGTGGGTGGCCACCGATATTCACCTAGATCAATACTCCCTCCTTAGGAAGCAATGGTCTCCATTACGTTGAGTTCCCAGGGGAGAGGGGAAAGCGATTGAATCTTGGTACGTTGCTTGCCTTGCTGGAGACGTTGCATTGTGGAAGGATGTCATGAACCTGTTGCTGGCAGGAATGAATCTGTTTAACCATTCAGGCTACATGAGATGTCTGGGTGCATAAGGAATCGTTTCAATTTTCTTCATTCTTATTGACCTGCTTCTATTGGATAGAAGGTGCTTGGGTTGAGGTTGCAATGGTTGCAGTATCCTTTTGTTCACCTTTTGAACAAATTGTGAAGAAGTTGAATTTTGTAGTATGAGATACTACCTTTCGGTGTTTTTTAGATGGTACAATAGTTGAAACTACTTCTTGTATCCTATAGATATGAACCCCTAGAGTAACAATGACACTACGAGATCGATACTCATAGATAGCATGATGCTTCCACATATATGGCTGGCCCAAGAGAACATCACAGACATCCAGCGGGGAAACATCACATAATACCTCATCCTTGAAGGGTTGGATGTCATATGACAACCGACATTGATGGTTGACACGAAGATCTCATCCCTGGTGAAGCCACCCAATGTTGTATGGTTGCAGGTGTGGTGTTGTCAACAATACAAATTGTTTGACGACCTCTGCTGAGATGAGGTTCTTCTAGCTTCCGCTATCAAAAATAAATGCAGCGAGGTCCCCTTCAGTCACATCTGTGAATGAAAAATACGCTCCCCCTCTTCAGGATCTATGGATTCTTCTGGTTGAATTGTTCTAGTTGTGACAATAACAGTGGGGTCTGCGTCAATGACTTGTCTTCTATCAATATTTTATGAATCAAATTTTGAATCAGAGTTCAGCTCCTTGTCTTTGATCTCGACCACCAATGAATGTTTTGAGAGACATTCATCGGTGTTGTGCCAGGGGATTTTTTGGAAATCATACCATTTTCTGGTGTCATTCTTCGTCTTTATGTGACCCTTCTTTTCCTTTGTCTTGGACTGGTTTTCAAGAGACTATTTGTTAGGGTCGTCTTTATCATACTTTGGTTGTTATGGATTTGTAGACCTGAACTCCCATTTTTCTGGTTCTTAAATCTCTCCTCGATTTTAACAACATATTGATAAGTAGCACCGAGTGATTAGATGTCCTGGAAATCCATTTTAGTTTGGATGTATCTGTGTAGAGCCCCACGATATTTCAGAGCCAAATGTTGTTCAGAGTCTTTGATACCCAACTTGGTGCGCAAGGTATGGAAGGTATTGGTGAACTCTGGAACTGCTTAGCCCCTCTCTTTTCGTAGTGTGGTCCATCTCATGTACTAGTCCTCATAGTTTCCAACAGGGTAATATTGTTCCTTTACCACATCCACAAAAAAATTCCAAGTGGGCTCGGACCCATATATTCCAGACTCCTCTGTGGAACTTTTCTCCCAGTAATTTTCCCACCAATGTTTGACATGGGGGAGAGCCTTAAGGAGTGCGATGGTGATCTTTTCTATGTTGGAGAAATTATGAATAGAGAAATAACCTTCTAGCAGATTTAACCATTTTTCTACGACATCTGCATCTATCTGTCCTTCAAATATGGGAATATCAAAATTAACTTGTACCTTTAAAGGAGAGGTTCCTCCAAAGTGGTCACTTGATGAAGACGTGCATGTTGTTATCAGTAGACGTTGAAGGATGTGGGCAACATTTTCCATCATTGTGTCCCTCTGTCGCATGAGAGCTTGCTCAAGCAATAGATTAATAGAATTGTTTGCTCTGTCATTTTTATTTTCTTCCACCATGGAGGGTTTCTTGGGTGTGCGAGAGCGATTTTCCTCAAGAGAGACAAGCTCGATACCCAACTTGCTATACTCATACCTCATCGGAGACATGCATTGAAAAACGATCAAGAGCAGCCTGCTCTGATACCATGGATCCAGATTATTTTCGGCACGAAATGAGAGTGGAGATATAATAAAGAAATGTACAGAGATATATCAGATATCTAATAATATAACATAAATGTATCAGATATGCAACCATAAACATAGTGATATAGTAATACACAATTTTCTATTAATGAGCGAAAATGTACAAAGACTGTAAAAATACAGAGTGAAAGACTCGCTAGAATGGTGGCAGCTTATCTCTGAGAAGAGATGTGTCCACTAATCACATTCGCAAGAAGATCATTTTGAAATGAGGCTCCAAAGGCCTTTTTATCATAAATAAAATCCAAAACTCTAACCCCGAAAGATGAAAAGCCAACAGTTGTGTGGACCCTGTTTTGGGTAGTTTGGTGTATCAACTTCTCGGGGGCGTAAATTTGGCATACGATATCCGTTTGGGGTGCACGATATCTCGTTGGAAAGGTGTCGTCACCGGGATTCATTTTGGGGGCTCAATCAAAGCCTTTTTCTATCATTTATAATATCTATCCCGAAAAACCTTCATTTAGGTCCTCAAAATGGCCCCGGAAGTTAAAAACTGCTAAAAATAGTAAATTGCCAAAATTGCTAGAAAATTGTCTTGATCTAGATGGAAAAGGTGGATGGCCATTGATATCCACCTAGATCAACACCTCTACACATGAAACCAACTCTTCCCTCTTTCATCAAAACTACTAGATCAAACATCTAATGACCCAACTTATTATTCACAATGGGTGTGAACACAATATGATCTCCTAAGCCTTGGTTTTTGTACCCACCACTCCTCAATATTGAATCTACCACATTCACTGAATGAACAATCAAATCACTCCTCTTCTGATAAGCTAGTGTTGTAAATTCACCTTTACCATCATCATCTACATTTGGGCCATTTTTTATGTGTGGCTCCTTTGGATTTTTCCAACCTTATCTTAGGGTGCCCCTACCAAATTACTTGCAATGCCATTCATTATGGGAGACATAATACATATAACTTGGATCTGCATGGAACCACATATCACTTTCTCTCAATCCCTCCCCCATCTCATTAACCATCCCATCCCTTAAACAAAACTATATGGTTTCCAGATGAGTCTTAGCCATTATTTACCATTATCTATGGCTCATCCATTCTAATATAATAATAAAGACAAGATTCCCCCACCTTACCTTCCACCCCTCTCAATTAATTCCATCAATACATCACCTCCTTTGCTTGAAAATTTGTCATACCCCCAGGAAAACAAAATGATGCACACAATCCCAACATTGTGATAAGAAATAGAACAAAAGTTATGACAAGAAATTGGTGGAAAATACCTCAAGCCATCTTAAGTTTTGTATTCATTCCAATTATACAAATATATAATACATAAGTGAAACCACCTCATTTTCTCTCACATCGATACCTCATCAGGAGATAAGATAGGAGGAGGAAAAATAGGATCTAAAACACACTTAGGATAAAAACTATATCCGATAATGTGAAATATACAAAGGTGGTGTAAGACTTCATGATTGTATAGGGTGTGATAAGAATGATTGATATTCCTAAAGTGATTTTTTTAAGGGTAGTGACGTGTACTAGCAGTGTCTTTAAAGCACAAAGATATGTTTTTCAGCAGGTAAAATTGCAGTTCGGAAAGACTACACGTAGGAAATACAGAGAGGACCTGGTCCCTGACATACTTCCTCCCAATGTTCACTCTTATCGTCATCTCTTTTCCCAAAAAAATGAAATTGAGAAAATTGTTAAGGAATTGCTTGTGCTCGAATCCTAGTTCAAATAATACCCAAGCCAACAATATTTGGTGGGGTGTAGTAGAGCTCCCAATTATATATATGAAACCCTTTCCCTTTATCATGTTTTCTTCAAAGAAATTTCTCAAGGGCCTTTTCCAAATGTGCATATGCTTCTTTAGAGGGAACCTAACAATAGGAATAGTGTGAATGAGTTTCCACCATGTATCAGTGCATATTTTAAACTTAGATACTAATGCTAATGGCTTAGTAATCAATTTTTCTATCTTGTTCTTTAGTTTCTACATAACCACTTCCCAAAGGTCCCTAGGAGATGCCTACAATGAAAATGGTTTCCCATAAATTTGAAGACTCTCTCATGATGAATCCATGACAATACTTGGTAGGACACCTAGCCATGCATACACCACTAGTTTTTCTTGTAGCATTGTTTTTTAGACCACTAAGTGTTCAACCCTGAGGCTACACAAAAGGCATCCAAACATTCCATGGTTTGAAGCTAAGAAGTATGGTATTTTGATATTTCCAACCCCTAGAAGAATCATCAATGAAGTGAACATTAAATAATTTCCTAGTATTTGTTTTGGGGAGAGGAATCCCTCAAATCATGCCCAAACTCACCTTAAAGAAAATAATATAGCTAAGAGATTCAACTACAAAAACATAGAGAATTGGGGATAGGGGGGAACCTTGTTTGATGAACCTGAAGAGAGAAACCCCCTCATATGTTTGTCTATTAATAAAAATAAAATTTGAGACATCCATAAATAGGGCTTCAACACTATTGATAAAGAATGGAACAAATCCTAAAGCCTAAAGCATTGCCAAAATGAAGGGCCACTCCACCTAGTCATAATCCTTCTCAAAATTGATTTTTATGAATAGGGCATTGAGTATGGTTGACATGGTCTACTCCATGATAATATTATCTAGTATATAACTCCCTCAAAGGAATCTAATGTTCTTAGGGAAGGAAATATTGGAAAAAATGTGTTTGAGATGCAAATCCAGGGCCTTGATAGAATTTTGTATGACATGTTAAGAAGAGTAAAATCTCTAGGTACCTTGTCTTAGGAACAAATTTGATGAGCCCTTAAATAATCCTCGCACCGAAGTAATGCTTGTGAAGGGATTCATGATAAACATGAAATAGATTTGGCCCCACAAATTCCTAGGTGTCCTTGTAAATTCATAGGGAAACCATAAATGTGTGGGGCCTTATTGTTATCCATCTCAAGAAGGGTGGTAAATAAATGGTCCAAAGATAATGCTATGTCATATGATCACTTCTACTCTTCCATAATTTTGCATGATACAAGATCAAGTCATATTTGGGTAGCTTCCTTATATTCTATAGATAGGCCCTTAGTTCGGAAAACCATTCTATAATGCTACAAAATCTCTCTTTCAATTTTATCCTCATTAGAATTTTATCCCATAATGCCTTAAGTGTGGAAATAGAATCATTAGCATCATTTGTGGCAAGTGACTTCAAAAAGGATTTTGAAATTCAATCCCTAATCTTGAGCCAATCCAGTCATGCCCATAGTTGAGCGTCGACAATGGACATCATCCACTAGAAGTAAATGGCTTAGTTGCACTACACGAGATTGCATTTCTTCATTATAGGGATGCCATTGCAACTCTTTTATGATATTTCCCAACTCATTGAGAACTACATTATTTCAACCATGATGAATATTAGAAATTTTCTTCCCATACATGTTTAGAAAGGAAATTTTTCTAGAGGTGGCATACTGCCACCAAACTATTTATACATTTCCCCTGCGTGGTAGGGGAATTAGGTTTCACATAGTATGGACACAAGCCATATGAAATGGGCTCTATAGGTGTGAAACATTCATGATATATTGGGTCTAAGGAATCCATGAGGGATCAACACCCAAGGATATTGTAAACCATATGGGTTGGTTGTTCAACAAAGTGATTGTCCTTTTGACATGGAGTCAAAATAAGGTTTCTCTTATGAAATAAGAGCCCTATGAAATCTCTAGTAAATTCACCTCATTCCTTTCCTATAAATTTTCCAAGTAAGCCAAAGCTTGGTAGAATCCTACCCTTGATGTTGGTTGGGGTTATGAAAACCATGGTGGGCCTTTAAATCTAACTAGTCTTATTTTTTCATCTCAACTGGTAGGCACACTAAAAATTCCCCTTATTTATATTCCTAACACTCGACCATGTTGAAATTTCCATAGACAAGCTGAGAGGCATCGTAAATTTCATCAATGATCTAGCACCAAAATGCTACACACTCTCCTAAGTCATAGAAGAATACATGTTAGCCAAGGTGACTAGCCAATTTTCCTAATTGATAATAATCCGAACAAGTATTTGTGATGGGTCAAAACCCCAACCAATAACAACATTTGGAAAATTGTGGAGAGACTATTACAACAACATTACCTCTCCCATCATAATGATCGGAATATAAGTATTTACCCTGGGCCAAATTACTAACATAACTATACAAAACCCTACAATTTTCACTTATTATAAACATAGAATATTTTTCCCACCAAGATAAGTCAACATATGGTGGAAGATATACCTACCAAGTCATGTAGACCCCATACATTCCATGAAGTCACTTTCATAAAAACTTGTTGTAATGATCCCTTGTAGAATTAGAAATATACTTCATAATAATGAATCCAACACAATAAGACACATGAGAATATAGGGATTATACATAAGGTAGGGGAAAACCATCAATTACTCCTTATTGAAGGAGTCACTCCACAAGGCAATGATTATTGAAATATAAACTCCAACGTGCTTAATACATTCATATCCATGTGTGTATATACTCTCACAAAACTCGATGGGTTAGTTCAAGTGGTTGAGTGATGAGGTTTGGGGTTCAAATCCCTGGCCAACTATTGTTGCTCTTTGATGAGATTGTTGAGCCTCACTTGATGTCTAATTCAGATTATTTTTCGGCATGAAATGAGAGCGGATATAAAACACAAAAATATACAGAGATATTGAAAGAGAAACAATAATATAACAGAGATATATCAGAAATATAACCATAGGAAAAGATATACAATCATACACAATTTCTATTAATGTGCGAAATGTATAGAAGTGTAAAAATACAGAGTGAAAGACTCGCTAGAATGGTGGCAACTTATCTCTGAGAAGAGATGTGATGGCTACTCACATTCGCAAGAAGATGATCATTACAATGAGGCTCCAAAGGCCTTTTTAACATAAGTAAAATCCAAAACCCTAACCCCGGAAGATGAAAATCCAAAAGGTTTGTGGGCCCCGATGGGGGTAGTTGATACATCAACTTCCCAGGGCTGTAACTTTTGCATACGATCTATGTTTGGGGCGCTTGATACACCGTTGGAAAGGTATAACTGAGAATAACGATTTTCGACTAGCCTAGGTCAATACCTTCAATAGTCACTTGGGCCCCAAATCCAAAAAAAACATTGTTTAGGGCCTCAAAACGACCCCAAAATTTTGGAACCCGAAAAACTGTCGAAAAACTGCCAAGATGGAAAACTATTTTTCGAGCCCATGGAATAGGTGGGAGGCCACCGATATCCACCTAGATCAATCCTCTATCCTTAGGAAGAAATGGTCTCCATTTCATTGAGTTACTGGGGGAGAGATGGAAGCGTTTACTAAATCTGAATCTTGGTGAGCTGCTTGCCTTTCTAGAAAATTTGTGTTCCTTAGTTTGTTGAAGGTTGTCATGAACTTGTTGCTATCAAGGTTGAGTCTATGCAACCAATCTAGCTACACAGGATGATTGTGTGCAGAATGAATCTTTTTTCTTTGTTGCAATCTTGTCGAGTTGCTTCTATTGGATAAAAGGTGCTTGGGCTGAGGATGTAGTGGTTGCAATGTCCTTTTGTTCACCTTTTGAACATATTGTGAAGAAGCTGAATTTTGTAGTATGAGATACTACCTTGCGACCTTTTTTAGGTGGGACAGTAATCGAAATTACCTATGGTATTCGATATAGATGACCCCCCAAAGTAACAATGACACTACAGGGTCGAGACACATAAACAACATGGCCCTTCCACATATATGTCTGACCCAAGAGAACATCACAGACATCCAGTGGGGAAACATCACATAATACCTTATCCTTGAAGGGTTGGATGTCGTATGACAATCAACACTATTGGTTGACACAAAGATCTCATCCCTGGCGAATCCACCCGATGTTGTATGGTTGCGAGTGTGGTTTTTTCGACAATCCCAATTGTTTGACGACCTCTGTTGAGATTAGGTTCTTCTGGCTTCCGCTATCAACAGTAAAATGTAGTGGGGTCCCCTTCACCCACATCTGTGAATGAAAAATGTGCTCCCCTTCTTTAGGATATGTTAGTTCTTCTGGTTTAATTGTTGTGTTCAGGACAATAGCAGTGGGGTCTATGACGATGATCTGTCTTCTATCAGTACTTTCTGAATCAAATTTTGAATCAGGGTTCATCTTCTTCTCTTTTATCTCAGTGTTGTGCCAGGGGATTTTGTAGAAATTGCACTATTTTCCGATGTCCTTCTTCGACTTTCTGTGACCCTTATTTTCCTATGGCTTGGACTAGTTTTTGGGAGGTTGTTTGTTAGGTTCATATTTATCATACTTTGGTTGTTGCGGATTTGCAGACCTGAAATCCTGTTTTTTCTGGTGCTTGAATTTCTTCTCAATTTTAACAACATATCGATAAGCAACACTGAGTGATGAGATGTCCCAGAAATCCATTTCAATTTCGATGTATCTGTGTAGAGCCCCACGATATTTCAAAACCAATTTTCATTAGGAGACTTTGATACCCAACCTGGTGCGAAAGGTATGGAAGGTATTGGTGAACTCAAAAAATTCTTGGCCCCTATATTGTCGCAATGTGGTCCATCTCATGTATTGGTCCCGATAGTTTCCAATAGGGTAATATTGTTCCTTTACCACATCCACAAAAAAATCCCAAGTGGGTTCGACCCCATATAATCTAGACTCCTCTATGGAACTTTTCTCCCAGTAATTTTCCCACCAATGTTTGACATGGGGGAGAGCCTTAAGGAGTTTGAAGGTGATCTTTTCTCTATTGGAGAAATTATGAACAGGGAAATAACCTTCTAGCAAATGTAACCATTTTTCTAGGGCATCTGCATCTATTTGTCCTTCAAATATGGGAATATCAAAATTAACTTTTATCTTGAAAGGTGAGGTGCCTCCAAAGTGGCCGCTTGATGAAGATGTGCTTGTTGTTATAGGAAGGCGTTGAAGGATGTGGAAAATATTCTCCATCATTTTGTCCCTCTGTCATGTGAGAGCTTGCTCAAGCAACAAATTAATAGAATCATCTGCTCTGTTGTTTTTCTTTTCTTCCACCATGGATGGTTTCTTGGGCGTGTGAGAGTAATTGTCCTCAAGAGAGACAATCTCAAGACCCAACTTCCTATACTCAGACCTCGTCGAGGACATGCACTGAAAAATGATCAAGAGCAGCCTACTCTGATACCACTGATCTAGATTATTTTCAGCACGAAATGAGAGTGGAGATATAACACAGAAATGAACAGACACATTGAAAGAGAAACAATAATATAACAGAGATATACAGAAAATATAACCAAAGGCAAAGATCTACAGTAATACACAATTTCTATTAATGTGTGAAATGTACAAAACTTTAAAAATACAGAGTGAAAGACTCGCTAGAATGGTGGCAACTTATCTATGAAAAGAGATGTGACGACTACTTGCATTTGTAAGAATATTATAGTTACAATGAGGCTCTAAAGGCATTTTTAACAAAAGTAAAATCCAAAACCCTAACCCCGAAAGATGAAAATCCAAAAGGTTTGTGGGCCCCGATGGGGGTACTTGATACACCAACTTCCCGAGGGCGTAACTTTTGCATACGATCTATGTTTGGGGTGATCGATACACCATTGGAAAGGTCTAACCAAGAAGAATGATTTTCAACAGGTCAATTCTTGTGGCAGTCATCTAGACCCCAAATCCACAAAAAACATCGTTTATGGCCTCAAAACGACCCACAAAGTTTGGAAATCGAAAAACTTCCAAGATGAAAAACTATTTTTCAAGCCCGTGGAATAGGTGGGTGGCCACCGATATCCATCCGGATCAATTTCCCCACTGGTTTAAGCCCACAATTAGGTCGACATTTTACCCTGTTTACCATCCACAAAATGTGGGGAAATACTTGGGGGTTTCCCGTGATTTCTTCCATCGAAAAAAATATATATACTCTCACACAGTTATTCCTATGGGTTTATGCAAACTACCCTCATTATTACATTTATTACACACCAACTACGTAGTGGTCCTTCTTCAATGAGTATGACCACATTAAATTAATTAACGAGTTCACACGAACTATTTAGTAGGCCTTATTCCATGGGTATGGCTACATTACATTAATTATCCTCCTTATGTACCTCTCTTAGTCTAGTACATTTCTTCCCTAGGTAAATGTACATTCCACCCCCCTTCACATATTTATTCATAAAAATACGAGTGTAGGTCGTGTAATAGGATATGTTTCTAATTTAGTAAACAGGTACCAATCACAAGCAATCATCCATCATAGGTATATTCAAACATGGGGTCCAACCTCTACCTTACCACATAAATATCGACCACGGTTGGTCTGATTGGTTCCCTGATGTTGTTTTGTTGTTTTTATATCCCCACTCATTGATTTTATTCCTCAATGTACCACTATATGGGATGATTTTCTAGTTCCATGTAGGTTCCCTAACCTTGCCTTGATGAATGTTGTTTCTCATGGTGGTGTGAGTGGTGATATGAAACAACCTGAGATATTTCTTCAATTTTATTTTATTCTTAACCCTATTACTTATTTTATGGTTGATGACCTATAGATTTATATTCCTCTGTATTCCCTTCCTAGGGCTTTCCTCTAGGTTATTCTATTGACTCTTCTTCTAATTCAACCTCAAAACTCTTCATCCCAACTTCTTTAGGCAATGCCTTAGGACCTTGTTGTTTAATAAGAGAGATATCCAACAATGTGATTTTATTTTTCTTATACCAAAGCTTCATAAATTTATTTTGTACGTTAATACGAAATGCACCCAATGATTCCATTCAAGGATATCCAAGAATAATATTCACATTACCCATATGTATAGCATGAAAATATAAATGCAAAACATATATATATACATAATAATTTTCAAATGTTTAAACATTTGAACATTCTCACCCTCAACATGTGTGCTCTAGATATTATTTTCAAGGACTTGCAATCTTTTATCCAAGTCAAAATTAATGAAATTATTCTTGCTACTAATGTTTATAGGAATAATGACCCTTTCTTGTTGAAGAAATCCGTGAACCTAGTGCAATAGGGAGTTTTCCAATGAAAAGAAACCTTTATGAATTTCTTATCCTTCTTCATTGCCTAACACCACTCATCTAAATATTATTTTCCATAATATTCATCTAGAAAGCTCCACATATTCCCAAGGTTAAGTGACTCCCACCACCATATGGCAGTATTAGCCCTTAAATTCATGTTTATCCAAGCTCTACAATGGCTTGGAGATTGTGACTTAATATCCTTTATGTATTCTCCAATACTAGGATCACCATATTGTCATGTAAAAAACATCATCCTTATAAAAATTTGAAAACAAAACAATAATTTTGAAGAAATAAATTACTTGCCAATGGAACTCCTTTGTGCAACTAGGGTTTTGAGGTTGCAAATTTAAAATGCTCATAACTTCCACAATATCGATAAAATTTTATATTATAACGCCAATTTGAAAATGACACCCCAACTCTACTTCTAATGGAAATGATGTAATTGCAATTAGATTCATAAATAAAGAGATAATCACACTACAAGAATTGTTAGTGAAGGTTTTGAGGCCACAACTTAAAATGGTTGTAATTTCCATGATAATTCTTAGAATTTCTATTATGACCCCAATTTGGAAGCAGCATGACCTCTCTACTTTTGATGGAATCAATGCAATGACACTTTGGTTCCTTGACAAAGAAAACATTAAGTTTGTGAGGCCACAACTAAAAATGGTTATAGATCTCATGATATTTTTAGAATAACCATTATAACCCCAACTTAGAAATGGGACAACCACTTTTCTTCAAATGTAACTAGTAATAATATGATTTGGTTAATAGGCCAAGAGAAAAACCAACCCCAAGAAAATCTGTAAAAATAAAAAATAAAAAAATGCTTCCCCTTATTCTAAGAAAGTGATTTAATACCACTTTTTGCTTCCCCTTGTTCCAAGAAAGTGATTTAATACCACTTTTTGCTTCCCCTTGTTCCAAGAAAGTGATTTAATACCACTTTTTGCTTCCCCTTGTTCCAATAAAGTGATTTAATACCACTTTTTATAATCCATTTTGGAGTTAAAGATATACTTCATAATAACAAATGAATCCAACACAATAAGAGACACAATAATATAGAGAATATACTTAAGGTAGGGAAACACCATCATGGAAAGAACCACTCTAGAATCCATGCTTGTTACAATATAAACTCCAATATGCTCAATACAATTATATGCCCACTACAAGGAGAACACCTTTTGCGGAGGTTTTTACGGAACCTTCCTGAAAAATCTATCCCTTTTGTGTTTATAGCAGAGGTTAACAAAGGTGAGCGGCTAGAGGTTTTTGCGAAGGTTTTTTAACCAGTGTGCCTTTAAGGTCCATACACATCGGTGTGCACATAGACAATAATGAACTAATGCTTAAATGTTCAAAAGTGTCGACATACATTATAATAAAAATAACAATCATCGATCAAAGCGCACCGATGCGATTGAAAATTAAGCCTCAATGTGTATCATTGTTGTCAGGTGCACCGCAGTAGGGTAAATAAATGAAATATTACCAAACTGATTTTCATTGTTACACTTCATCATGTGCTTCCAATCTCTCAAGCAAGCATCCAATCTCTCAAACAAGCACTAGTGCTCACCTTCCTTCCAAATACGTCATGTTCGCGATGCTCTAAAGCACATTAGATAACTCCATTGGTATATTCCACACATTTCCAAATTTTGGAAATTACCACGAGTTTTCATTTCCTCTCAACGATGGAACCATGCCTCCTCGAGGCATAAGAGTCCAGGGAAATTGTTTATTACCTTCCTATTTTCATTTTAATCCAATTAAAACTTGAATTTAACTTGAAATTTTGTATTTTTTTTCATTTTTTTTTCCAATTTCGTGTGGTGCGCATAAATTCTTTGGCTTGCCCCGATGCGATGCATCTTGTGATAAATTCATAGTAAGCACCACCTCTGGTTCATATAATATAAACACATTCACTAATGTCATTCAAGAAAGAGTATTGCGATAAATTAAAAAAAAAAAAAGTGATGCATATTTTTGGACGCCCATGAATCGACATGTCCTTGGTTTCTCCATGCACCGGTATGTTCCATTTAGTAAGAACACTGCTAAATTTATTATCCACACATTTAACGTAGTGGTGCAACCACTTTAACCAAATGCATCGGTGTTGTTAACAGAACTGCATCGAGACAGATATTGACCAACTTGACATGGCAATGCATCTCATTAGACACTGTGTGAATAGTGCTCTATGCTTCACACCACACCGTTGAACAAAACGTTAGTGCTCTAGTATTAGAGTAGCACCGATGCATTAATAGTAACACATCACACCACTTAAATTGCAATAAAAAAAATTAACCTAGTGGTTCTCATAGGTCCAACAAATGCACCTGTGTTGTAAAGAGCACAACACCAGGCCGAATATTTCATAATCTATTAGTGTGATGTGTATTATTAGATATACTACTAAAATATGTGGTGGTGCAACAATAAGAGTGGATCACGAGTGCATAAAATTTAATAGTACGCATCGTGATAGGGTTTAAAAAATAAACATAGTGGTGCATTGTTTGTGAGGCCCCGTCTCCAATGCATTATGAAAGAAAATGCACCACTAAACTACATGTTGGTGCATTGGTAGAAATTACACACTAGTGCTTCCAGTTTAACAAAGTGAATCGGTAATTTGTGCGCCATAAAGTTTAGCGCAACGATGCATATTTGATAACACAATGAACTAGTGTGGTTAAGAGAACCACACTGGGAAAATATTGAATGATTTGGCATGCCATGGCATTTCATTGGATGCTCATTACCTGTTCTCCATACAAGCCAACATACCGCAACATGTAATGTTGGTGCTACAATAACACAATAGCATCGATGTGTTTATATTAATGCATAATACTGCTTAAGTTTCAATAAAACAATTAAACCTTGTGGTGCATTTAGGAATAAGAAATGCACTGGTGTTGTAAACAACATAGCACCAAGCCAAATAGTTCACAATTTAAAAATGTGGTGCATCTTATGGGACGCACCGCTAAAATACGTGGTGGTGTAACAAGAAACGTGGTGCACCAGTGCATGTTAGTAACAACACCGCATGGTGGTGTTGTTTGGATTCTTTATGTGGTATTGTTTTTCTGATATAGAGCACCGTTGGTGATGCACATTTTATGTTTTAGGCACACCAATTACTTTTCTACATTTTTCGCAAACAAAAATTAATTTTAGCTTTTTTTAAATACAAGTTATTTGTATATGTGTGTGCTTTATAATTTCAATTTGTGTGTGTGTGTGCGCGTGCCTAAAAATATTTGTATGTGAATCAGAGATTATGATAATGAGGGAAGGAGCAACAACAACAGTGAGTCAAAACATACACATTTGTACATGAGTGGGAGGTCGGGGAGAGGGAGAGGGAGTTGTTACCTCACCCTATTTCATAGCATACATGTGCCTTTTTGATGGATGTTGGCCTCCCCAAGTTTTATGAGGAGGGTACATCCCTTGGGGGGGGATCTTCTCTGTTACAACAATTGATTTGTCATTGAGTACATGGTCGAAATTCATTCAGGGTCAGTCCTGATCTATGGTATCATCCCATAGAGGAAGATGTTTATTTCATCATTGGGTTGTCTAGGAGGGGGGGGCTTGGCCCTAGTTCCTTGATCTACCTCTTGGTGTTGCAAGATAGACCCAATTGGCATATTGTAGAGATATTCCCGTCCAGACATTCATTCTTCTTCAGAATTCTAGGTTAGTGGTGTTCAACTACAGATACATTCATTTCATAGAGAGGAGGCTAGGTGTCTTTGTCTTATTATCTTGACACTATCACACACTAGCTCTGATGGGAAGAGAATTAGTTTCCCTTTGTTTCATTATGTAGATAGTTTAGTGCAAAGACCCCGATTGATTAGGTGGTTAGATTATTATTTTTAAATAGTTTTGTTTTGTGTTGGATCATTGTTGTGTCATTTTAAATGGGACGAGATTATTCTCATTTGCATCAGAGTTATTTATATTGTTTTTTGAGAGGGTTCATGCCACTCAACTAGTAGTACCCCAATTTCATGTTAGGCCTATCCTTGATGTGCGTATGTGCATGTGGGGGTAGTTGTTTCCCAAGAGGGGCCAACTCGACTTTCCCTGTACTCCAGTCAGTAGGGATGTATGTGATTTTTTTGGACAAAGAGGAAAATCCTATCCTCGATATTGTACAGTACATGTACTTCAATACAAGGAAAAGACCCTCTAGCAGAGGTTTTTGTGGACACCCCTATAAAAATAGCCCAAAAATATGTTTATAGTGAATAATACTAGCGAAGGTGAGCGAGAGGAGGTTTTAGCAGATGTTTTTAAGCCGGTGCTTTTATAGGTACATAACACACTGGTGTGTTTTATGCAACAGGTGCATCGGTGCCCTCAAAACTAGTGCACCGTAGCAGGGTTATTTCAAATAAAGGAAAATAGTATGTGGTGCACTACAAAAATAATGACACACCGTCATAGCGTTCTTTAAAAAATATTGGGTGTGCAACATAACATTGGAAGAATTGGTGCGTTGTTAGTAGATCACATTGTTATATGGTTAAATACAAAACATTTATGCACCAATGTAAGATTGTGTCAAAAAATATATTCCGGTGCACTCCATTGTATCATGCCCACCAGTGCTCCAATATGGAGCATCGTGTTAGGGTGCTTTATGTAAAACCAACCGCACCGGGGCGTCTATTATTATATCGCACCATGTCATGCTTAAACAAAAAAATTCGCACCATTGTATTTTTCAAAAAATGTAGGGCAGTCCGCTATGTAGTAGTAAACACACTGGTGCGCACGTGTGCCCAAAAACACGTGCATCGTGCTAGGACCATTTTTTATTTTTTAAATATAATCAGTGCGCTCATTAAACATGTACACATCAGTGTGGTTGTTCATAGGGTGCACTAGAACAGGGTTTTATAAAAAAAATTACCAATGGTAAAAATCATTTTTACCATTTTTAGTGTTGTAGAGATCAAAAGCACTGGTGCAACCTTTTCCTATATAAAGCACCCTTCCATCGATTATTTCAATTTTTTCAAAATGGTGGGAAAATTTAGTTTTTTTAAATACGTCACAACCATGCCTCCCAAACAACAAAATGTCCAGGTAATGTCCTTGTTTCTCCATAGCTTAATTTTTCACCGGATTAAAATTTAAAATTGAATGAAATTTTAAGTGTAAAAAAAAAACAAAAAAAATTGCGCAGTACATTCGAAGCATTTGGCTCGCACTGCCTACGGTGTGGCATGTAAATTTACAAGGTGCATCGCGTACCTTGTTACCTTTATCGGCGGTGTGTTGGTAAACATAAACACATCGGCATATCTATTTAACGACACACCAAAGAAAATCATATAATTGGTGGGGTGGTGCATCAAAGTACAAATAGCGCACGGGGTCGTTAAAGTACATGGCACATCGCCCTTATCAGATATATTTTTACGTAGTGTGTTGCGAGACATGTGAACTGGTGCGTTCATGTTTACCAAAAGCACCACTGATAAATGCAACATTGTGTTGTGGTGCACCCCGTAAAGTGTTTGGTGGCACTGTACACAGTGCGATAGTAACAACCAAAACGCATCGTCGACGTTCGTTACTCGCACCGGTGCGTGTAGTGAATGTATACACACCATGTTTTTGCATCGACGTTCGTTACACGTTATAAATTTGGAAAGGTTCATGTGATGGTGTGTCGACGTTCGTTACATGCACCGATGCGTGTAATGAACATATACGCAGCACATTTTTTATAATTTCTAAATAATTGTTTACATTCATTAAGATTTTAATTTTTTTTTTGTTTAAGTGGTGCGTAGGATAAATGTAACACACCGGGGCATATATGTTGTAGTGTAGCGCCCTGATGTGGTATTGTTTTCCAATGCACCTCATAACATAGTAGAACATATTTTGTTTGGTGCATTAGTTTACACGGATGCACCATGAACGGTGCTCACAATATCTATATGCGCACCGTCGACGGTGCATGATTGTTTTTTGGACGCACCGTTAATGCAATTAACATTTTTTTGAAGGAATTTATTTTTCTGTATTTATATATAAATTTACGATTCAGTAGATTTTTTTTATGTTTTATGTATGAGTGAGGTTGATGTATTTCATATGTTAATCATGTAGAAATGTGAGTAGCAGCATGAGCAGAGGGTGGACCTGTACAATGTTGTATGAGAATGGTAGGCAAGGGAGAGGGAGAGGGATTTGTACCCTCTCCCTATTACTGCAGTGACTCATGTTCTCTTGAGGAATGTAGGACTCGTTAAATACTATGAGGAGGATACATCCTTTAAGGAGCATTGCGGGTTGTTGGTGCATCTAATCCGTCGATGGGATGTCCATCGATAGGATTTCCGTGTGGGTCTAGATCAGTGGTACCATCCCACTGAGGAGGATATTTAATTTATCATTGTGCTATCCAAGAGAGGGGAGGATTTTCCCTGGTTCCCAGATGTCCCATTAGATGTTTCCGCTGAGAGTCAGATCATGTACTCTCAATGATATATTGGGGTTGATGTATTATCCCCAGCTAATTTTTAGGTGTCTAGTGGATCATTGAAAATTGCCTCTTTCGGTGCAGAAGAGGTTAGGTGCCTCTCTCTCTTGACTACCATAACCCACTTTACCAGTGATGGGTAGTGAATTAGCTTCCCTCTTTTGTATTATGTTGACTTGTTGGTACAGAGGCCACAGTGTATCATATGGTCTACCATTTTTTTGTGGTAGTTTTGTATAGCACTCGAAAAATGGCATGCTATGATACATGGGAGATCGAAATTCCCTTTTGTCTCGGAGTTGTTTTTCTTATTTTTTGAGAGGTTTTCAGAGATGAGGACGAATTTTTTCCATTATCCTGCTAGGTCGAGGACTCATGTGTGGATGCGCATGTGGGGAGAGATTATGCCTAAGAGGGGCCAGGATTTCTCTAGGTGCACTAAGGCTACTAGGTAGAGCAGAGGATTACATGTTCATCATGGTGTTGTGTCCTTACGCAAGTTTGGATTGGAGAGGATGTTCGAACATCCTCTTCACACCAAATGAGCCACCAGATGATAGAGGTGATATTAATGTTTTGTTTAAATTAATATAGTTTCATTTTATTGTCTTACTTAATTAGAATAAAATTAATTCTAACACGTTCTTTAACTTGTTTTATTAAATTGTTTAATGAATTAACTGTGTAATTATTGTTTTGTACTACATATTTTGCATATATTGGCACTTTAATTGGGTATGTGCCTCCTCCCCTAGCAGATGATGATGAGGATATAATGCCTAAGGTTGCGGAGGGTCAGGGTCCTCGGGTGCAGATACCTGGTGGCATGCATCGTAGGCCCGATACCAGATTCAAGTTGGAGTTGGGCGACTGACTCTCTACACTTTTGATTGAGGTGGGAGTACGCCTTGCCCTGATGATCCGGATTTATGTAGGAACACAATGAAATATAGAAATACACATAAACACAGAGATGCAGCGGAAATAAGACTTCATTTCATTAATAACAAATGACTGAAATATGCTTACAGACAGAATGGAAATAAACTAGCTAGGGTGTTGGTAGCTTATCTCTGAGAAGAGATGTGGCCGCTACTCGCATCTGTGAGAAGATGATTACAATGAGGCTCTGAAGGCCCTTTTTCAATAAACGGGAATGCCAAAATCCCTAGACATCCAAAAACATAACCCTGGGAGATGAAGCGCCAAAAGTCATGTGGGCCTCGTTTGGGTAAGTTGGTGCATCAACTTCTCGAGGTCATAACTTCTGCATACGATCTCTGTTTTAGGCGTATGATAGCTCGTTGGAAAGATCTATCTGAGGCCTACAACACCCAAGACAAAATAGCATCGCTAGATGCTAATTTTATGATAGAAACATACCCAAAAAAATATCATTTAGGGCCTCAAAATGGCCCTGGAAGTTCAGGACCCGAAAAAAACTGCTAAAAATAGTCAATTGTGCGAAAACTGAAAAACTGAAAGAAGAAATGGTGGGGGTCCAAGTGGTATAGGTGGGTGGCCACCAATATCCACCTGGATCATTCCTCCCCCCTTAGGAAGTAATGGTCCCCATTGCGTTGAGTTCCTCCATCAGATGAGGAAACTTCTGCTAAACTTGGTCCATGGTGAGCCATTTGCCTTGGTGAAGGAGTTGGCCTGCTTTGACAACTCGATATAGCAGTATCCTTTGTTTTTGGGTGTGCTTGATCTATGTATCCATGATCTGATCAGTTCTGGCTTGTTCCATGCAGTCTAGATTTAACTCTGTTGGTGTGAGTTGTTCTGCCATGTCGGATGTGTCTAGTAGAGGTGGAAAGTAGGGC
>ML781970.1:13031-28749 GCA_009831015.1 Picea engelmannii | reverse complement strand
AATCTTTGATACCCAACTTTGTGCGTAGGGTATGAAACAGATTTTTCATCTCATGCACATCTTGGTCCCTTTGTTGCCGCAACGTAGTCCATTGTATGTATTTGTCCTCATAGCTCCCCACGGGATAATATTGTTCCTTGATGTTGTCTCGAAAAGTATTCCAAGTGGGTGCAGCTGAGAACAAAGAGGGTTCTCCCTCACCCTCTTGCTCCGAGTAGGTTTCCCACCAGTCCTTGACATGGGGGGCGGCTTTGAGGAGTGCGAAAATAATCTTTTCTCGGTCAGAAAAGTCATGAACCGAGAAATATCCTTCTAACAGATTCAACCATCTATCTACAGCATATGAATCTATTTTTCCATCAAATATGGGAATGTCAAAGTTTACTTGTACCTTAAAAGGAGTGGCACCTCCAAAGTGGCTTCTGGATGTCGATGCACCGCCAGTCGGAATCCGTTGAAGAATATGGGCAAAGTTGTCCATAATCGCATTCCTTTTTTTCTTGAGGGCCTCCTCGAGCAACATTTTGATAGGATCTCTTGCTCCCTCATCTTTCTTTTCTTCCCCCATGGGCAGTCGTCAGGGTTTTCGAGGCTGATCTTGCAAAGGTTCAACCAGATCAAGCCCCAACTCCTTATACCCCGATCTCGTTGGGGACATGCAAAGAAGGATCGAGAATGAGCAGATCGCTCTGATACCACTGATCCGGATTTATGTAGGAACACAATGAAATATAGAAATACACATAAACACAGAGATGCAGCGGAAATAAGACTTCATTTTATTAATAACAAATGACTGAAATATGCTTATAGACAGAATGGAAATAAACTAGCTAGGGCGCTGGTAGCTTATCTCTGAGAAGAGATGTGGTCGCTACTCGCATTCGTGAGAAGATGATTACAATGAGGCTCTGAAGGCCCTTTTTCAATAAACGGGAATGCCAAAATCCCTAGACATCCAAAAACCTAACCCTGGGAGATGAAGCACCAAAAGTCATGTGGGCCCCGTTTGGGTAAGTTGGTGCATCAACTTCCCGGGGTCGTAACTTTTGCATATGATCTCAGTTTTAGGCGTATGATAGCTGGTTGGAAAGATCTGTATGAGACCTACAACGCTTGAGACAAAATAGCATCGTTAAATGCTAATTTTGCGACAGAAACATACCCAAAAAAACATCGTTTAGGGCCTCAAAATGGCCCCGGAAGTTCAGGACCCGAAAAAAACTGCTAAAAATAGTCAACTGTGTGAAAACTGAAAAACTGAAAGAAGCAATGGCAGGGGTCCAAGTGGAATAGGTGGGTGGCCACCAATATCCACCTGGATCACCTGATGTGAGACATCATGGCAAATCCTACCCTCTTGGATCTTTGGAGGGATATGTTGCATGATTTGATGCCTCTTATTTGTCATATCATTGGATATGATAGGCTACTAGCAGCGAGGAGGGCTCTCGATGATAGGCACAACTCTTCTTCCAGTACGACTTGTTCATCCAGTACCCTATCGATTGATGAGGGTGATCGTGATCATCCTTCTCCACATCCTCCTCCTCCTCCTTCACCTCACCCAGATCATGAGGAGGAAACACATATTCCTCCTCCTCCTCTTTCACCTCACCTAAATGAGCAGGCACGAACTATTCACCATCCATCATCTTCCACTACAGACCAAGCCTCCACTACTGTTGTAGATATGAAAATTATCTGATCGACTGGACCATATATGTTATAGCAGTTATTTGACTTGTCCATGATATATATATATATNTTGATGTTGATGTGTATATTGTTAGGTCATGTTATATTTGGATGTTAAATGTGCTTGATAGATGTGTATGTTAAATGATGCTTGTTAGATGTGTGTGATGATGATGTTAGAAAATGCTTTTCTTTTGTTAGATGTGATCACAATGATGTTGTCATGTTAAATTATTAGATATGCATGTTAGCTAATTAATGGCGTTTATATGTGCTACAGGTAAATATAATTAGATGATGTTAGCTAGCGAATATAAATGTGTATTTTAGATGGTGTTTATGTTTGTTATAAGATGGTTATCATCATCATGTTTATTTTTATAAATTAAAAAGTTCAATATGGTTGAAACTATAATTATAAAATTGAAACTACAATTGCATAGATAGTTCATTATACACATTCATTCTAACTAAAAAAAATTCAAAAAACAAATTACATATGAATAAATATTAATTTCCATTGTACTAATCACTCTTTTTCAATAGACTCTTCTACACTTAAAAATGTTATTATAAAAAAGTTATGGTCTCCAATGATAATCATTTTATTGTCTTTAAAATTTTATGGATGCTAATCTTCCTATTGTTATTTTTGTCATTATTTCATAAGTCGATTACTATCAAAATTTAAAATATTACTTCATTAATTGTGGTTTTACTCAACATTGGGGGCATAATTTTATAAATATTTTCAAAATCAATGATAAAAGTATGTAAACTAACAAACACTACTTTAGTTAAAAACCAAATTTGTCCCCGAGGTGTAGGACAGTCGGTGATGGAGTGTGTTGTTAATCCACTCCGTGATGTTAAAGTCACCGGTTCGAAACCTGCGGGGACAAAAAATCCAACCATGTTAAGGGTTGGTGTGGCTCAGGACGAGTGCGATCCCCGGGTGATTTTGACGGCTTAGATGCCCCTGAGTCGCGGTTTCTCAAGCCACGGGTTAATCGCAGGTCCTGCACAAATTAACAAACAAAAAAATAAAAAAAAACCCAAATGATCACAAAATCATGTTATAAATTTAACTTTTTAATTATAAACCACATTTTTTGTTAATCTTACTTATAAATCTACAAAATAAATGAACATAAACTCAGTTTTTGAATCATCATGTAAACATATCCTCAAAAATGTTGTACTATTAAACATGCATATCAATCATAACATTACATATAATTATATCAACATAAAAAGTACAATTTCATATCCCATTAAAAGTTCAACTGGACATTTAACATTTTTTCAGGATTTCATAATTGGAAATACTTAAAGAAGATGAAACACTTTTAAATATATGAAACGACATATAAATATGTTCAAATAACAATCGTACCATGCAATCAAAAATAATTTGAAAGACAAACACATTACACATCAAACTGATTGTTAACCAACTAAAATTGTTCAAAGATTTGTTATAATTAACTTAACATTTCCTCTGCCAAAAGATGAATAAAAAACAATATAATTAGTGAAATAAAGAGTATAATAAAAATATGCAAGAACAATATTAAAGATGAAATAAAACATGTACATATTACTCTCTGTTGTCATCATCCTCATTATCTTTCTCGCTTGGCATGATAACATTGTTGTTCTCAAAAATATGTTTTGATCTAGGGTCATGTCTTAATACAAACCATTGATCCCTATCCAACACATCTGGGTAAAAAAACACTTGGTTGTAGTGTTTTGGGAAAACATAAGTCTCCTTAGCTTTGTCCCACATATTTTTAGAGTTGATACATATCATCCCACTACATGATATTCTTTTACAGTATTCTAATCAAAGGTGTCCCTCCACTTGCACCTAAAAATAACACATTGGAAAGAAGACAAGTCCACTCAAATGATCTTTTGTATCTTTCTGATGTAACCTAACTTCCCCTGTATGGTTTTTTGATCGCGGTGGCTAGCACAACTAGATTGGTCGAACTCAACTTCCACTCCAAAGTCTTGTGTCATGTGTCCATCATCAACATCCTTTGTGCAAAAATGATGTCCATATTCCCACATAGATGGGAACAAATGAACCTATAAAAAAGTGAACAAATCACAATGTCAATATGTGTCTAATATCTCGACCATTAAAATAAAAAAAATATAGATGTACTTACAATTCAAATGTGCATTACAAAGTTAAAAATTATGTACACAAAAAGATTATTACTGTGTTGATGCAACCAATCCCTATGTTTAGTGCATCCTCTTCTTCACGTGGGGAATGACCGGATGCACCATATTTCTCTTTGACTTGGTCAACAACCCAACTATTGGGGCATATCATTGGCATATTTTCTTTTAAATGATCAGGATAAGGCATACTTCTATCGTTCAACCGTCTCAATTATTTCCTGTCACTTTCCCATTTCCTCCTCTTTTGTTCATACAATGTGACCCACGATTGTGTTGCCTCCGAATTGTAAAGGATGAATTTATTGATGGCATCAATTTTTGAATTTTTTGATGTATTCATGAAATCAAACCAACATATAGTACATATGATATCATGAAAATATACATTATGAATTTCAGTGTGAATAATTATTGTGTATTACTCATCAAGGTTATTCATTTGGACAGTATTGAGGGTAAAATCGTCTCTCTTGTTCTCTCCCTGATGTGCATCCTCCCCCCCCTTTCTCCCCATGCATGCCCTTCACTCTGGGAGGGGCCTCGGGGGGCCCCGACTCCTTGTCGCCTCCCTCTCCCTCCTCTCTGGATGCTGCAACCTTTTCCTCTCTCATCGCCTCTCTTCCCAAGACAAACAAGAAAACCCCTCCGAAGTTCATGAAAAAGCTAGATAAAATCCCCTCGGTCTAGATCCAAGGTAGCTCTAGATCCCTCACCCTAAAATTTGCAGACCATGCACTCATAGGGCAGTTTACGGGAATCTAGTCCTCTCCGCGGGCTATGGCGATCTGGATCGACACGAACTGGAAACCCCACCTGAAAGGTAACCTTTCACACTTTCTGTGTGGAAGAGGCTTCTTTTCCTTTCTCTTCGAAGATAAATCATATCGCGACCTCATCTTCAGAAGTGGACCGTATTTCATGGGATCCAAAGGTATGTATCTCAATATCTAAACCCCAGATTTTAGCCTCGAGAACGATATTCCTAATGCAATTCCAGTTTGGGTTCGCCTCCCCTTCCTTCCTCTGCATTGTTGGAATAATGAAGCTATTTGTTCTATAGGTAATACCCTAGGGAAATATATAGATCGAGCAGAAGCTAAAGATGGTATTCAAGCATGTGCATGAATATGTGTAGAAGTAGATCTGGAAAAAGGCTTTCCTGAAGCTATTAATCTCACCCTGGATAAATGGACCTATCTGCAAGAAGTTGACTATGAACAACTTCCTTTCAATGCAAAAAATGCCATGAATATGGACACTTTACAAAGAATTGTCCCAAGTCCCCCCCTGAAAGCCCACCTGAAGAATCTGAACAGTGGTAGCAGCCTAAAAGGAAAAAATAGCAATGTCATGGTATGAACCCTAAAGCCACCCCCACGCCACCTTTACCTACTTCATCCCAAGATCTAGAATCTTCCATTCCAATCTCGACTCAAGATCCACCCCAAGTGGAGTCGCCCCCCTTGGCTCAGATCACTCCTTTGCATATCGCCCCTCTAACCCATCCCCCTGTGCCTCCTCTCCTTCCCTCAACACCGCCTTATCCTCCTCACCCTTATTCTCTCCCCAAGTATGGAGAACTAAAACAAATCTTGGAAGAAGGCTCAGACTCAGATACCCATGAATCCCCCATCAGAAAAGTATGAAGAAAATCAAATCTGAACAAGAGGGAAGATTCTGCCAGGAAGGAAATAGAACTCGGGAAGCAAACAACTTTGGATCAACATTCTAGGAAAGAAACAAAACAAACCAGGAATCAAAATGGACCCAACCCCCAAAAAGGGGGAAACTCCAAGCCTTCTAAATGATAAAAACAATCTCCTGGAACTGCAGAGGACTAGGGATATGACACAAGCTCTCGCTAATACATGACCTAATTAAAGCAAAAAACCCTAATGTACTTATGCTCCAGGAGACTAAAAGGAAGGATAATGATATCCTTCAAGAAAGAAACTACATCTGGAGATCATGAAAAGGCGTGGTAGTCAGTGCAAGAGGAGCCTTGGGGGGAATCTACACCCTGTGGAATCCTAATATCTTCTCTCTTCAAAATTGGCACTCTACAATGCACTGGATCAGAACTTCCCTTCTCCATATTCCTACAGGTAAGACTTTGAATGTCATTAATGTGTATATGCATGTTATTTATCAAGAAAAAATAGATTGTTGGTCCTCCCTCCAAAATCTACAAGGGAGTCTTGATTCCAAGGATCTCATAATAGCTAGAGACCTCAAAACAACCTCTCATCCTAAATAAAAAAAAAGGTGGTACCCGAGTACGGGACCCCACTCATGATCATCTCAAGGATCTCATATCCTCTTTTCATTTAATCGACATAAATCCTTCTAACAACCGCTTCACTTGGTCGAACAGAAGGTTAGTGCCTGGGCACATCACCGCTCGCTTGGATTGGTTTCTCTTAAGCAGTTCCTTCCCTGGAAAGTCCTTTTCCCCCTCCTCTCTCATTCTCCCCTGGAATAGCTCTGATCATTGACCTGTCACCCTTACTCTTTCCCCTCCTGAAAATTTTGGCCCCATCCCCTTCATATTCAACCACCTATGGATCTTGGATCCAAACTTTTTTTATATTGCCACAGATGCCTCGAGTTGTTGGATTCAAGGCTCTCCAAAATACATATGGGAACAAAAATTAAAAAGAGTCAAATTGACCCTCAAACACTGGGCGAAAAACACCAAAGAGAAATATCAGGAAGCAAAAAACAAGAAAAACAAGGAAATGGAAGAGAGGCTCCCCACCCACTCTCTTCTTCTCAAAGAACAACAGGACTTCATAGACTATCAAAAAATCCTCCACTCGGAGGAGGAAACTTGGAGGCTCAAATCGCGAAGTCTTTGGCTCAACTCAGGAGATAGAAACACAAGATTCTTTTAGAGACAAACCAAAGCTAGACTCTGGAGGAAGAAGGTGAAGGAGATCACAAAAGAATATGGAACGAAAACAAGTGACTTCCAGGAAATTCAAGAAGAAGCCAAAAATCATTTTGAACAACTTCTAACTGAGGAAGGAATTGTAAATCTCAACATACAAGAGGATTTGTTGCTAAATATCTCGACCATTGTCTATCAGGAGGATAATTCCAAGATAAATCAGGAGGTTACAGAAAAAGAACTCTATGAGGCCTTATTTCAACTTCACCCAAACAAATCTCTAGGACCAAATGGCTTCAGCACCCACTTTTATCAAAAATGTTGGCACATAATTAAAAAATATCTTCCGAGGATGATCCAGTATGTCTAGAAAACTACAAAGCTGGGGGGTAGTACAAATTCCACCTTTCTGGAACTAATTCCAAAGGACTCCAACCCTTCCTCCTTCTCAAGATTTAGACACATATCCTTATGCAATGTATCCTACAAACTCATCACTAAAGTCATAGCCAACCGAATTAAGCCTCTTTTACATAAGCTCATCTCCTCAAACCAAAGTGGTTTTGTTGAAAAACGGAAAATGATAGACAACATCATTTTGGTCCAAGAAGCCATACACTCCAACAGGGAACAAGGAGACCAAGGAATGATTATCAAAATTGATATGGCCAATGCTTTTGATAGGGTGAGGCACACTTTTTTGTTTGTAGTTTTGAGGAAATTTGGATTTAGTTCAGAATTCATAGCTTGGCTCAGCCTGTATCTCCACGCCTTGGATAGCTCCTCTGATCAACGGGTTCCCAACAAATTTTTTCAAAAGATCCAAAGGGTTGAGGCAAGGCTGCCATCTTTCCCCCCTCCTCTACATAATTATGGAAGAAACTCTTGGTAGGCATATGGAAAAGGATCGAGCCTCCAAAGCCATCCCTGGCATCAAAATAGCTCGAGGGAAAAAGAGAATAAACCACTCCCAATTCTTTGATGACACTCTCCTCATTAGAGGTGCCTCCATTTTCATGGCTAAGAGATTCAAAACTGCTCTGGAAAATTTTACTCAAGCCTCGAGGGCCCTCATAAATAGTGCCAAATCCAATGTCTATGCCTGGAACACTCCCACAAGAACTTCTCACCTAATAGAAAACATCTTTTGTTTTCCTCTGATTGACAAATGGAAAACCTTCAAATACTTGGGCATCGCAATTTATCTCAAATCTCTTCCCAATTCAGCTTGGAGCCAAATCCTAGAAAAATTCAAAAGCAAGTTGGAGCATAGGGGAGCCTTTCGGATCAATCTTGCGGATTGAATTGTGCTAATAAAATCAGTCCTCTCTTCTCTCCCCATTTTTCAATTCTCCTCTCTCCTTGCACCTCAGAGCATCAAATCCTCAATCTC
Organism: Picea engelmannii; assembly: GCA_009831015.1. Classification (NCBI taxonomy): domain Eukaryota; kingdom Viridiplantae; phylum Streptophyta; class Pinopsida; order Pinales; family Pinaceae; genus Picea; species Picea engelmannii. The sequence goes on along the minus strand of ML781970.1, from coordinate 20,569 downwards.
CCGTCTCCTACGACACTTTCTCTCGAAAGGAGGGAAAACAAACTAAAAAAAAATCCATCTTGTAAATTGGGATATTGTAAAACACCCTTAGAAAAATGGAGGCATGGGCATAAAATATCCTAGCCTCTCCAACTTGGCAATGGGAGCAAATGTTTTATGGAATCTTATTTCTGGAAGAAAAGAATGGTGGAAAACAATTATTCTGAATAAATACCTAGCAGGGGACAGTCTCAGGTGTTTAGATCAACAACACTCCCTGAGCAGTGGTTCATCAATATGGAAGCTTCTTTATGCCTCCATTCCTCTCATTCAAAGTCATCTCACCTGGATTCCTGGAAACGGATGAAAGATCCTTATTGGGTCAAATAGAATCATGGGAAAGAAACCTCTCTGGCAGCACATACATCTGCGACCACTCATCAGCTGGCTTGACTCGCAAGGTAAAAAATATATCTCGGATATCTCTTCCTGGAGCGCGGAATCGAGAGACTGGGCATGATGGAACCTGCAAAATCTTCCAAGTAATCTTCAGGACGTAGCCCACCAACTGCAAAATATTTTAAAAGGTTGTGCCACCATTTTCAATACACTAAAAGACAAGAGAGAATGGGGAAATGGAATTTACTCTGTTAAGCAAGGATATTCACAACTCCTCTCCCAAGTGGATCTCTCCCCCAAAGAAAAAATCTGGAATTCCCTCTGGAACAATGATAGTCCACCCAAGGTAAACTCGTTTTGCTAGTTAGTAGCACATGGAAAAGTACTAACAAGGGAAAATATCTCAAAAGGAACATACACGGGCCCTTTAGATGTGAGCTTTGTCGAAATGTGATGGAAACCTCTTAGCATATCTTCCTTCTCTGCCCTTTTGCTATCTCAGTCTGAAAAATAGCTCTCTAAAGCCTCTATAACAAAATCATATGGTCGTCTCAACCCAGAGAGCTCCTCTCAAATTGGCTTTCCCTTTATCGAGGTTCCTTCAATAATAAACTGCTCTTCAAAGACTTATTCAAAGCCCTACCAAAGTACATTTGTTGGAAGCTTTGGCTCGCCAGAAATAGAATCATCTTCTCCAACCTTTGCTCTCCCCCTAATATTGTAGCTAAAAAATACATAGGCCTCTTGGCTGAATTATTTCTTTCCAAGCCCAAACCCTTCTCCTTCACCCCCACCTCCACCTTAGAATCTAACTAGATCTACTCTTTTCTCCCCTCCATTCCTTACACTATCCATCCCCCCTCTCCTTCGAGATCCTCCTGGAAGATTCATGAAGATTTTGAATTCTTACAATGGTGCAATGAGAAACAGACACACATTCTCTACTTCGATGGAGATTTAAAAGGAAACCTCGGGGTGGCAAGAGTCGGAGGGCTCATCATTTTCCCACGAGGAAATCAAGCACTCTCCTTCCACCGGAGCCTTGGAATCGCAACCAATAACCAAGACGAAGCTTATTATCTATAACAAGGTCTTATTCTTGATAAAATATTGAGCATACACTCCCTCTCAGTGATCAGTGACTCTAATATTATCATAAACCATGCACGCAAAGGATTCCACCCCCCGAATATCCACTTAAAGGCCATACTTGAACGAATTTCGGAGACTATCAATCACTTCTCCAATATCTCCCTCTTCCATGTCCTCTGAAGAAACAATCAAATGGTAGACATCCAATCAAATATTGCCATCACCCTAGATCAAGCCTCATTAATAGTCAGTGGCCTCACACACTACAAACCCATCCCATGACCACGTCACAAATCTGTCAGGCCCTTGACGCATGGCAGCCAGCTCACCAACCCACTAAGTGAGACACTTGGAATTTCCTGGCCTGGGTCACTAACTTGTCATGTCATATAGACTCCTCACTGCCCCTGACATCTGACACACTTGGTGGTTTCCACAACTTGTCTCACCTCACCTCTTGACACCTAGACACCTCCCCCCTCACCTCAGTGCGTGTCACCCTACTCTTTATCACCAATTTCCCAGACTTGGGAAGTCATTTCGTCATCCCTACGGCTGCTCCTGCGTGTGGAATCAAGGCTTGGAGTGGGATGAACCTATTCATCATGATGCCCTGGGCATACTATGCATTGATTTCAGGTAATGTGAACAGTACCAATATCAACAGCAAATATGGTTGTAGCTCATGTTCAAAATTGGGAAATCGGATTTGTTCGCTAAATCCAGCAAGGGTGATCGAGCATATTAGAGGAGGTGTGGCTCATTTCGTAGGCATTCTCCATTCTTCACAGAGCAGTGCAGATCTCACTCTTCTCTTGAGCACAGATTCAGACTCTCGCATAATATAGACAGATAGCACAAGGAAATTTGGCAAAATGAGAAGGAGCCATGGCAATCAACGCGCGGTTTTAGTCGAAGAGCACGATGATTTGGTGAGCACGGTGCAAAACCTGCAAATCCAACTCAGATCTCTCTCAGCCCAAGTTCTATCCATAACTAAAATTACCATTCAGCATCAAGGGGAACAACAGAGGAACAAGGATGAATGTGAAGCATTAAGGAAGCATATAGAAGCTCTTCAATTTGTGGTTGGGCCTGCATCGCCTTCAGCCTCCCCAACTACAGAAATTTTCTATGGAGCTTCCTCAACAGAACCACGACTGCAACTGGACCTAAATTTGCGGCCTCCAACAGAAGAAGAGTCCTCTTCACCGGACCAAAACAAATTTTAGGTGTATGTTGTGTTTCACTGTGCTTTTATTAGGATCTTTTTGCATGATTTTCACTGTAGAAGCTCAAATAGGATTTAGTATTCTAGAAAGCACTGCCCCTGCTCACCACTTCCTTCTGGGAGAATATAGGGGAGTGAATTTGTTTTTCTACAACTCCTTATGTGTTTACTCGCAACTTTTTAATATAAATTTTACTATGTTTTTGTTTTCAAAAAAAAGAATAATTACTGTGTATAAATTTGACAAACAATAAGTTACTTACTATTTATCAAGAGCCTTTTTCCATTCATTTGGAGAAGCTCCCCTTCTCTTTTGTCTTCATCTCTTTCATCGTCCAAAATCATTGCACCTAGTTTGTTGTTGATCTGCTTAATGTAGTCATTGGCATAATAGAAAGACTCATATGATATGTACCCATTTTCTATAGACCCCTAGGGTTTTTCCCTTTGACGAACAAATCCTTTCAATTTCTTCATTTACCTCTTTAAAAAAACATCCAACAACATGAGACCACCCTGAGTAATTCAATATCATCTATTAGGTGAATTAGAAGATGAACCTGCAAGTCCATGAAACTCGGTGGCAGTTCCTTCTCAAACATAAAAACAATCTCAGCTATCTCTTGACGCCATCGTGGAATGATATCCATATGAGTATCCTTTGATGTGATCCAATGTACAAATTAAGATAATTTACATATGGAACACCTTAGGTCATGGGGGAAGTCATGGTTCACACACCCAAGCACGAGCAAAGGATAATGACACTACAAAGTAAACACATAAAAATTAATTATGTTTTATCCCATGGCATAAAAATAAAAATTACAAACAATAAAATCATATTTTTGACATACCTCGTACCTTAAAAGGTTCAAATGGTCATGTTATTTAAACCCTAACAAATGGTCTTGACGCACAATGAAGCAACTTAGTAGGGAAGACCCATATAAATAAGTCATCTTCACACCCAATATAACTTCCTTTGTCAAAGAAAGATCCTCTTTATTCAAAATCCATGAGACATCACCTTCTTTGAAAGACCAAGAGGGACCAACCTCTCCTCTACTTTATTGTCTTGGCCAATGTTTCTTTTTAGTTTTTGAAGAAACAAGATCTCTCCTCACATCCAATGTGTCACTTTATTTCGATGATATGTGCCTCCATAAAGAAGATGAAACATTTTTAAATATATGCATGGGATCTAGTAAGTGGAAAATCTTAAGATGCTCCCAATAGGGAGCTCATAAAAGATAGATTTCCTTTTCATCCCAATGGGAAATTTCTCAACATAGGTGTCGAAGAATTTTGGATCATCAAACATAGGCTCCCCATTTGAATTGAACATCTTTGTAATATCCTTCTCCTTCTCTCTCTCATATGCTCTAAGACATTTTGTTGGTGTCATTATTACAGGCCTTTGGGTTCTCTCTAGTTTACCATTGAAAGCGAATGTTGCTTTTCTATAAGGGTGTTCTTCTGGGAGGATTACCCTCGAGTATTCATACACTAGATTTTGTAGGTGGTTGGACCATCTAGACTTCAGAGAAGGTCCACATCATTTACATCCATGGTAGCCTTTAGTTACAAGACCTGCGAAATTATTGTATACATAACATGTTAGTGGTTGTGAATAGAATGTCAATCACAACAAATTAAATATGAAAATAAATATTGTTACGTATATAAACAAATCAATAAACATGTGAATTACTAGAGAAAACTCATAAGCCTGTATAATCATGTGTGGTGTAAGCACATATTCAATACAATGTAAAACTCCTCTCTGTCGCGATGGGTCTTGATACATCGTATACATGTATCCCTTCCCATAATTCATTCAATTCATCTACCAATGGTTGTAGGTAGACATCCATATTATTAAATTGTCTTCTACTAGGGACTAAAAGAGCCAACATAAGATGTTCATTCTTCACGGACAACCATGGGGGGATATTGTTATTGATCACTACTACATGCCAAACATAATAGTTGGTGTTTTTGAAGGAATATGGGTTCACGCCATCCATCGCTACGTTGAGTCATAGAATTCGTACTTCTTTCTTGAATTTTTTTGGCCATGTATTCTTTATATGCTTTATGGCTATTGAATCTGTTGGAATTCACATAACTCCCGACTCACTTTTGTGTGAGGAATTCCATCCTTTCAAAATAGCTAGTTATTTGCAACAAAAGATCCTTTGAATCCTTGGGATTATAGGCATGTGCCTCAATATCTTATGATGAGTACCATGCAATTTACCATTTTTAATTGATTTATGGTACCTATCATGCCCACATTTTGGACATATCTCTTTGTGTGCATATTTTCCTCTATATAGAATACAATCATTCAAACATGCATGATATGATATATACTCAACACCCAACATTTTCAACAATTGTTTTACCTCTTCACAGCTACCGGGAAAAACATTATCACTAGGAAGAACCTTATCTTTCAATATCATGTAGTTAGTGGGAAACAGAAATGTACAAGGTCATTTAACGTTTATAAAAGAAACCATTTCTAATGTTGATTGTGTGACAAGATTTCTCAAGATTAATATAAGGCACTTGTTGGTCAATTACCTCAATATAGTCAAGAAACATGTGTTTGGCGTGCCAAACTTTTCTTTCACATTGTACAGTAAAATTGTTGTCCCAAGCTAGGTAGACTTTGACCAGGCACTAGGTCCAAAGAGAGGGGTGTTGGAAGTAGATTTTAGGCTTTCAAAAATGGTATCACCGATATGAGCATCATCCCCTAGCTCATCGTTCTAGAATGCGTCTAACAACATTGTCTCCATGGAAGTCGTATCTCGTAAGTAATCATACATACCAACCTCTTTTTTATTGTCTCCATTGCCAACTTCTGAAGACCTACTATTGTTGTAGTCATTCCTAATTGGTGAATCTAGACATACTGGGAATTGAATAGGTGGTTGATTCATCCATTCTTGGTACGCTTCCTCTCCGAGTTGTGCTCTCATTGTAGCCTTCTCTCAGATTGACATTGTTGTGGGGTGCAATGGAAGATGGTAGGTAGGTCGTTCATCATCAGAAGAATCATAATTTCAAAAATATTGAACATTAGTACATTGATGATATTGGTAAGCACAATGAAATAATTTGTTTGTTCAAATTACATTACACCAAACAATTATTACCATCGTCGACCAAGGATTGCGGCTGGAAGATGGAATGTCACAATTGGCAGGGTAAAGTAGATGTCCACTTTCATCTACCAACTCCTTGTGGTATGTTGCTCCTAATAATACCTTCCGACGTTTTTGAACCAGTATTGGAATATTTTCTGCATCTGAACTCGATTCTGAATCAAGATCCTACAAATTTGGATACATTAGTATTCATATTGACATGGATAAAAAAAAATCAATGAGATAATCGAAACATAAATAAAATAATTTAAACTCACTGGAGATGGAAAGGGAGAACTCTGCGATGGACTTTGAGCAATATGGAATGGGCTGGAATTTGAAGAATTGGCCATTTGATCATATAATAAGGTTTTCACCCTGCATTTAAACAAAATTAGTAATAAATTTTCATGTACATATCTAAAAGAAATTTCAAGGACCATACCACAATTTGAGTTTGAATATATTTTTGAAACCATTTTTTAAGAATAAAGCGACATAAAACGTAAAATGTATATTGAAGTATTATAAGTCATGTGAATTCATCCTAAAAGATAATTTGAGATGAATATATTATTTAATGTGCAAACAAAATTTCAAATAACTTTAAAATCATCTTGATGTGCTTATAAACCACAAACACATCAGTGCACATATTAACAATAAGCATCAGTGCGTTGAAAAATTAACCACACCATGTTTCCAGATTTTGTTAATAAAAAAAATTATATGTTGTCGGTGTGTCAATCAATATGGATGCATCGATGTGTAATGTAATATGGTCGCACCAGTGCGTCTTACATCAACACATCGTCGTGCCAAAAAATTTAAAAAAAATGAATTTTTTTTAAACAACTAAAAAAAGAGCGGGAATCGAATTTCATAAAGTCATTTAAATACTAAAAAGTTATTCATTATTTCATTATTTTGCAAAATTTTGCAGGAGAAACACTTACAAGAGAGACATACAGAGGAACATTGTGGAGGAGCAGAATACTTTGGAACCACAGTATTATTCAGAATATGAGAATTTGAGGGGTATAGTGATTCACTCTAAACCCTTTTCATAAAGTTTTTTTAATATTAAGAAGGTATTCAATATTTTCATTATTTTTCCAAAATTTACACGAGACAGATTTGGAAGAGAGACATATCATGGAGCACTGTGGAGAAGGAGAATACTTTGGAACAACAAAAATATTCAAAAAATCAGGATTTGAAGGGTATGGTTATTCACTCAAAACCCTACATTCAAAAAAAAAATCATACTTACTTTAAACCTCCTTTTTTTTTGGCTTACGTGAATGCAAAATTTCACCCTAGGGTTTAACTCCCTCTATCACTTCAGAATTAGGGATTTTTGTTTTAGGTATTTTAGATCTAATGGGTTTGTTTTTCTATATATAAGTGTTTGGAATGTGATGCAAAGGGGCCACTTATTGCATCGGATCCCAAATGCAGTCGTCCCTCTGACGTTTTTTTTTTATTTTATTTTTTTAAACGATTTCTGATTTGATGTTATTTTAAAAAACATTTTCCAATTTTTCGGTGCACCATTTCAACATAAACTCACCTCTAAGGAACGCACTGATAAAGCCAACTTTTTTTTTTTAAATTTAAAAAATATGGTGCATAGAAAAAAATGTCTATGTTTTCTCATTTAAACATCACAGAAA
>ML781969.1:729777-745638 GCA_009831015.1 Picea engelmannii | reverse complement strand
ACATGTTTCACTAGCACACTTACTCTTAAAGGGTTTCTTTTCTTTCCTGCATATCCTGGAACATATCCCTCTACTTTGGTTTTTTCTTTCCTGCACTCATTGTCACACCAAATAAGGTATTTTGATGGTCCTACCATACCTAAAATTGTCAAATTGCATAAAGAATTTAGCTGATCTAAAGTTTGAAGGGGATACTTGATGAAAATTATTGATGTGGCTTTATGTTAAGTAATCACTTATTTTATATGATCTAAGGAATCTTGTACCTTGTGAGCATTGGGCTTGCTTGATTTCATCACTTTGATTGATTTGGATGCACCTAACATGGCCCTTTGAAGGAGATCCAAGGTTTTCACCCAGAACATTGTGCTTCTATAACAGGATATGACACATGTGATGTAGAGCATTGAGACACATGATGGCTTGACACACTTAGATATAAGCTCTCACATTTTCTAGACCTTGGATGATGGAAAAATGAACTTTCATTTTGCATATATGACCATGATGGCACATAGATGGGAAAGACACCCATGCATTGGGAAATGCACCCCACACCTTATCCATCACTTGATGAGGGCCTTCCACCTTGCTTGCACCATTGGACGGTGGCATGTGGCCTTGGGGGAGGATATCTTCATTCTTTAAGGGATTGATGTCACCACACATATGTCCCTATGGTGGTTTATTTTCATTTATTTTCATTCTTATAGGCTTATTGAGGGGTTTCCCCACATGTTATCAGGGATTAGTGTCATTTTACATTATTATTGTGGATATTAGCACTTGGTTGCCTCATATGAATAGAGGAAGTTCTCAAATAATTTTATCATCATCAAAACCTCTCACAGTTGTGAGATGTGTCTGTTAAAAAGTCCACTCTACTTATTTTCTCTCTTAGAGTCTCATGTGCACTATTATAGTGATGTTTTGGATGGATAATTCTCTTGTTGATGGTGAAATCTACATGAACTAAGGTTTCCTCATGCTAATGTGCCTTGCTAGTAAGTGTTTACTTTGAATGCATGTGATGTTTATTGATAAATATTGGTAATTTTCTCTATTATAGTGGTAATTTTGCAAGTCCTATTGATGTTTTCTTAAATATTGAAACCCTAAGGAAGGATTAAGAGTGGTTATGCCCTTCCCTTGTTGTTTTCACCTTGACTAGTTGAAGCATTTAAGATTTTCCTTAAAGGTTAGGAGTGGCTATCCCCTTAGGGTTTATCTTAGCTAGGGTTTGGTCCGATTTAGGAGTGTCTATACCCCTAAGGTTTAAGCCCTAGTTTCCATCCATATTCCTTGCTTGATACATTATATAAAGTGGAACGACATCTATGGTTTATGAGTGGATAAAATTTAGTGGCATTTTCCTTTGAGGTTTAACCTAGTTCTATGAGTGGATAGCTCTAGGGTTTAAACCTTCAACATATATCTTGCTTGGGCTCCTTGAATGCATTATATTGACTCCATATGCCCTAAGAAAGTAGACAACACTAGTATTTATGTTTTTGATTCTAAACACTCTCAAAAACTCTCAAAACCTTTACTTAATCTAGCTTTATTGGCAAGTCAATTGTACTCCTACTCTTTCAATAATCATTAAATAACTTGCTTATATAATAAATAGATGTTATATCCATTAGGGATTTTATAAATTTCTGAATATTTTCTTAATATTGCAGCAAAAATTGCTTAGAAATATTGTTTAGCAATTGGATATTGTACTACTTGTTGAAGGCTAAATTTTGAGATATAATTGCCAAATTTCTAGGATGATTTTCTTATTGTTGTTGCAAATTACTTATTGATGATATAGATTGGTTTACTACTGAAATTTTACAACAACAATTGGTTTTATTAAGAATCTTGTGTATAAAGGTGAATGGAATACAATATAACTTGGTAATTGAATGTTATATGCATTGAAATGTTTATTGTCTCACACATGTCAACCAATTACCTTGTTTAAACTATTTCTACCATTCCTCTTTCCTAGACCTATCCTATCCTATTGAGTGACTAATATAGCGGGGTTATAGACTTTCCCTAGTTGGCTATAGCATCCCTTGAGGTCACTAGGAAAGCCTCCCTTGTGTTGGACATCTTTCCTTCACTAAAACAAGATAAGTAGTTGCCTAGGTGATAGTGACAATTTCTTCTAGTTGTGACACAAGATTGGCATCTTATGGAGCGATTTGTAAAAGTTCAAATACTGTGATAACATTTTGGCACCATTTCCAAGGAGAATTGATTCATTCTTCCTACAATGTCATTTAGGTAAGATTATCCCAAAATCTTATTCCACAAGCTTACCTGGAGACTCCACTAAGGGTAGAATCCCTTTTTTTTATCCTTGATGATCCTTGTATAAACAAATCATCTAGAAAATACACTGATATATTTTGAGGTGTCATCCTATTCTCAACTTTGTAATATTTCATATTCCAAATCACTTTTCTCTAGAACAGGGGAACAAGTGTCCAAAATTTGATGGTAATTCGTCTTTCACCATTAATCATGTTGTGAAATTCTTGAAATATGATTCAGAGATAAATGTAATACATGAAGATACATTAATAATATTTTTTTATCTCTGGAAGGAAGACAAAATAATTGGGTCAAGAATTGTTGCAGTCCAAGGAGTACATCCTCTCTTACAATTTTCATTGACGAATTTCTCAAGTGATGGGCTTCGAGAACTCAAAGGTATGAGGATATTCTCCACAATCTTATGGTGGATCTCCAAGAAGAGGGATTATTATCAAACCCTATTGAAGACAATTAATATTTTACTAAAGAACAAGAGTCTAAAGAGTGATTCACGAGGAAATTCACCAAGAACATGAGGTGGAACGTGAGTTGTCTTGTGAACATTTTAAAGAAGAACACTTCGATGAAGCACACCATGTTGAAGACCTAATTTCTGAAGAAGGCCCTCATGAAGATGATATGTTGGTATTTGATCCTCCATTTAATGGAGGTGAAGTAAACCAAGATCCCATTCATCTTTCACATGAAGAAAAGAATATGGTAAGTTGTACTCCTTCCCAAGTTTTTGATGTTTCTTCCTTTCATGATTTGTAAAGTGAATAAATTTTGATAGAACCTTTTCTTTCACCTAATGAAGAGCATAATTATTGTATTGATGAATTTATACATGTTGGAATACGTATATGGGATAAGGATTGCTTTTATTTTGATATAGATCCCATTTATGATGTCAATGATGGTTCTTGCATCAAAAATATAAATTGATTGACTTTAGGGCATACTTCTATGAGCATTATTGATTCATATTTTGGGAAATATGAAGATGATGTGTTCACAGATTTTTTTCAACCATCTAGAAGTGATTGATTACACCATCCTTATGTTGATTTCCATCCTTTTCCTAGAATGTTTGATACATATTGTTTTGATCACTCAGATTTTTTCTATGAAGAATATTTTCAACCACCTTTATGCTCTAACTTTAATGAATATGATGCCATGATTTTCCTAGAATAAGAATTTCATGAAAAGAGTTTCCAACCTTCTTCTCTTTCATCTTGTTGTTTCACTAAAGATATGATTGGGATTTTTCCTCATGATGATGACTTATCCATGGGGTAATTTGTTTTCAACCTACGATTGGTTGCATTAATTTTTAGTTTCACATAGAAGACCAACAAGCCCTACATTGGGACCAATTTTTTTTCTTGAGATCTATACCCATGTCCTAGTCTTCATCCACTTCCTCCTTGGGTGATCATCAAGAATCCTTTATATTTCTATTCATTCCATCCAAAGACTCAGGAAGTGATGAAATCCAAGGTATCCATTCTTTGAATCCTTTGAGTCAACCTTGTGACCTTTCATCTTATCACAACCCTATTTAGATAAGGATAGAGAAATATTGTAGGGACACATGTTGGCATGATTTTTCCCCTCCTTTCCACTCTCATGAGTTTGATTTTATATTTGTCTCTGTTACGATTATTTCAAATCATGGTTATTTTGTGTTTGATATATTTCTGTTCTGGTTCATAACTAAACACACAGGTAGGATTTTTAATTAGATGAAATACTAGGACAGATTCGTTGGTTCTATGATTATATGTAGTTTATCTATTGTCGGCTTAAAGTAAGATAGGTAGGCTAGGTAGGTCATGTTGTGTGCTTGCATTGATTTCCTTTTATTGTTGTTCATTGCTTTACTATGCAGTCGTGATAACTTAGTTTAATGCTTATATTATGAAAAGAAAAAATGATAAATTGGTGAAAACACAAATTTTTTTCTTTCTCACAAGGTTTAATATCTTCTTGAACTGGTGGATAACATCCTTCTTGTAGTACTAATGTAGCCATGTTAGAATGTAGCAATATTTGTTTACATGGATGAAAGTTGTAGGTCTCGGACTACTAGATATGTTGAGGTTCTCATGCGCTCTACAACAAGCACATGTCCCCAAGTTGGAGCCAGATGTTACCCCCTTATGCCTAGGGGTAACTAGAGGAGATAATGTCTCATGGCCCAAAATGAAGACAATGATCCCAATGATTATGATGATCAACATGTCCACTCATGGCATCCTATCAGCCCCTCTCAAACGCCTCTCTCACTTTTGATCAACAACATTCATCACATCTAATCAACATAGTTCTTAGGAGATGGTGTTCCAGCATCATCATGAGGTACAATAACCTTTGTTTCATACGAAGTGCCATACTTAATATATTAGGAATGTGAATGAGGATCATTGGTTGAAGTTGGATAATGAATCATAAGCTAAATAAGTTATGTGTGTTGCCTTGTTTCACCTTGGTGGCCATGCTTTTTATTTTAGGCCCATGTTGTCACCCCCAAGGAATAGGGGTATTACTAGGGGGCTCTAACAAAGGTGAAGTTCCATTTCCTGCCATACTTAACACTTACCATCATGGAGCCTATCACAATGTACTAAACCTCAGTAATGGGTCATGGTTCATTCTCTCATGAGAAGAGGGGATAGAATTTCAAGATCAATGCAAATGCTATAAAAATGATAATGGCCAACTATAAAATCCAAAGTCCAACTTGAGATCTACCCCCTCTAATGGTAATCTCCCCTTGTCTTGATGCATTGAATGCACATCTATAACATGACTTTATCCCACTAAAAATGAAATAATAAGGCTTCAACCCTGTAAAGGGGAATTGCTAAATGGGTATCAAAAGGAAAGAGAAGGGGTTTGGAATGAAAAAGTACCTCAAGAAAAAATCACTCCCCTTATAAAGGTTCTCATAGAAATGGATCAAATGATTTCGTAATCCATGAAGTAAGCCCGACATGTTTCACTATCACACTTGCTCTTCAAGGGTATATTTTATTTCCTACATCTCATGGAATGTATCCCTCTACTTGGGTCATTTCTTTCAAGCACTAGTTGGCGCACCTAATAGGGTATTTTCATGGTCCTCCCATACCTTAACTTGTCAAATTGCATAAAGTCTTGAGCTAATGTGAGGTTTGAAGGGGATACTTGATGTGAATTGTTGATGTGGATTTTATGTTAAGTAATGGCTTACTTTATATGATCTAAGAACTATTGTACCTTGCAAACATTGGTCTTGCTTGATTCAATAACTTTGATTGATTTGGATGCACCTAACATTCTCCTTTGAAGTCTGTCCAATGCTTTCACCCAGAATGTTGTTCATCTATTACAAGATATGGCACATGTGAGGTAGAGTGTTGAGTCACATGATGGCTTGACACACTTAGATATAAGCTCTCACTTCCTCTAGACCATGGATGCCATATATATGGTTTTTTATTTTGTAGATATGGAAATGATGGCACTGAGATGGTCAGGGGATCCAGACTTTGGGTAGTGCACCCCACACTTTATCCAATACTTGATGATGGTTTTCCACTTTGCTTACACCTTTGGATGATGACATGTGTCCTTGTAGAGGATATCTTCATTCTTTGATGGCTTGATGTCACCACACGTGTGACCCTATTGTGGTTTATTTTCATTCTTAGAGGCTTCTTGAGGTGTCGATCCCACTTGTTATCATGGATTAGTGTCATTTTACATTATTATTATGTATATTAGTGCTTGGTTGACTCATATTAATAGAGGAAGCACTCAAATCATTTGATTATCATCACAACCTCTCACACTTGTGAGATAGCTTTCTTAAAAAAAATTCTCTACTTATTTTCTCTCTTGGAGTCTCATGCACACTATTGGAGTGATGTTTTGGATGGATATTTCCCTTATTGATCGTGAAATCTACATGAACTAGGTTTTCCTCATGATAATGCACCTAGATTTCAAGTGTTTACTTTGAATGTGTGTAATGTTTATTGATAAATATTGATAATTTGCTCTATTAGAGTGGTAATTTTGCATATTATATTGATGTTTCTTAAATATTGAAACCCTAAGGAGGGATTAAGATTGGTTATCCCCTTCCCTTGTTGATTTCACCTTGACTAGTTGAAGCATTTAAGATTTGTCTTAAGGGTTAGGAGTGGATATCCCCTTAGGGTTTATCTTATCTAGAGTTTGGTTCTAGGGGTTAGGAGTGGATATCCCCCTTAGGGTTCAAGGCATAGTTTCCATCCATATTCTTTGTTATATGAATTAGAGAAAGTGGGGCAACATCTAGGGTTTATGAGTGGATAAACTTTAGTGGCCTTTTCCTCTGAGGTTTAACCTAGTTCTATGAGTAGATAGCTATAGGGTTTAAACCTTCAACATACATCTTGCTTGGCCTCATTGAATGAATTATATTGACTCCATATCCCCTATGAAAGTAGAAAACACTAGTATTTATGTTTGTGATTCTCAACACTCTCAAAAACTCTCAAAACCTTTACTTAATCTAGCTTTATGACATCATTGGAAAATCAATTGTAAAACTACACTTTGAATAATCATTAAATAACTTGTTACTGTAAAAAATAAAAGTTATGTCCATTAAGGCTTGTATAAATTGTTGAATATTTACTTAATATTGTAGCAAAACTTGCTAAGAAATATTTTTTAGCAATTGGATATCGTACTACTTGTTGAAGGCTAAATTTTGAGATATAATTGCCAATTTTGTGGGATGATTTTCTTATTGTTGTTGCAAATTACTCATTTATGATATAGACTAGTTTACTACTTGAATTTTACAACACTAATTGGTTTTCTTAAGAATACAGTTTCTAATGGTGAATGGAATACAATATAACTTGGTAATTGACTATTATATGCATTGGCATGTTTATTGTATCGCACGGGTGAACCAATTACCTTGTTTAAATAGTTTTTACTTATTGTTTTTTGGGAAGCAGGAGAGGTGTTGAGTGTTGGTAAGAGCACCAACCAGGCTAGCCATGGAAATACATATTTTTGGGATGATTTTTTATGTTGAAAATAAGGTTGTATGTATGTAACATGGGTTGCATGCTCATAAGTGCATTTACCATTGAGTAAATGGCTCAAGATCCTTGAGAAATCTACTATGAGCACTCGTGGAACAACTGATAATTCATAGAGTCCCAAACTAAGATATTTCTTGGCCAAACATGTGCATTGGAGCCTTGGAGGGAAGTGGGAAGGCTTGAGGGTTTGTGTAGCAAAGAAGGGGGATCTCATTCCTTGGGTTGTGTAGGTTGAGGGGAAAAAGAGTCGGTGGATTGGAATAGTTGTTGTAGTGGAGAACTTGTGTTTTGGGATTCTAAATGTGGAGAGTGCATGGTCAAGAAGACCAAATCTCCTTGTGGAATCATAGCCTCAACTCAGGGGTAGCTTGTTATTGAGAGAAAATGAACAACATGCCTATTGCTAGGAGGAGCATCCTTCATATGCAACCAATTGGTTAATCTATTTAAAGATAAGTTTATGTTATCTTTTGTCCTATTTATTTCGATGTGTATATGTTTATTGGAATGATGTTGAGTTTGTGTAAATAGCATGCACTCGTGTTTTTACAATTGTTGTTAATTGCATGAATAAATTAGTGTACTTCCTCATGCTATTAATTTTGTTGTGTCAAAGAATTTTTTTTAAATGGGTTTAGTAGGATGTTTTCTTTATAGGTGTGATATTCTGATCCATACATGAGCAGTAGAAATTTCCATGTCCGGGTTAAATTACAGACTCTAATGGGAAAGAAACATTCCCTTGGAGCCCATGAAGTAGGGGCCAAATTTGAAGATAAGGTCCTTATCTTCTTTGTTTTCAAATAACAATACATAAAATCCTTTTCCACAACAAAACACAACAACAAGATTTTGATCAACCCAATTCTTGGAGATCCATTCTAGGATAGTTCTAGGATTGGGCCAAAGGACTATAAACGTACCTACTAAACCTCTCTTCATCAAAAGAATAAAGTTCCTTTTTTCCCATAGAGAACCCAAGTCCATATTGGGGATGGATTTTACCCTTTTAAAAAGTTTGTTTATGTCAGAACATTTCTCACCAACTAATTTAGATCCTTTGACCAAAGAAGCAAAAGCTTCCTCATCTAAGAATGAAGGCCCACCCATGGAGAAGAATCCAATGAAAACCCACCATCCAACTCTAATCTATGCACACAACTATACTCTCCCACAGTTGATGAACTTAAGGATAGAAGGCAAAAACCATAAGGAAGATTGCGACATAGCACACAGGATCAAAGATTTCAGGAACCAGCCACAACCAACAAAATTTTTTGAAGATATATACACTATTGATTCTGCCTCAAATGAATCTGACATGAAACAAAACTGCAAACTTGCAAATAGGGTCAAAGGTAGAGGCCAGGGAAAAACTTAGCCACAGAGAGCTACTCCCAATCTCCAAATCATCTCTTTTTATGGAGGTTATTCAATCAACGAGAAATGATTGATAACTACTTGAAGAATCTATGGAGATACTATTATTGGAATTCATATATGTCTCTACTAGAGGATATGTATGGAACATAGAAGCAAAGTTGATAGGTTCCAGTTCCTTTTATTTCTTTTGGGGATATATAAACATTTAAAGAATTTTTTTTTCCACGGAATAGGGAGAGGATAGAGGCTTGATGGCTATGGGACTATTATAATGAGGGATTCATCCCCATAAATATTACAATAAGAGTAGACACTAGAATATGTAGTATAATTCCCTTCTTAGTATTTGGATTACATCACAAAGAATGTGGAGGAGTTGGACCACACGCTAGATGATATTTTTTCGTTTTTAAAATATGAGAGGGAAAAATGCATACATTTTAGAAAGCTATCAAATCTCAATCAAATTCTAAGGCTCTAATCCCAAAATGTTGATTCGAAATTCTAAGGCTCTAATCCCAAAATGCAAATTATGAACATGCTAATAATAATGTGGATTCCCTAAATGTAGGGGACATATCCCAACCTATGACAAATGTTGTAAATAAAATAGCGATTAGTGTTTAAAACCACATGTTACATACAAATATTGGAAGGGGCATGGGGTTCAATGTCATGGAGGGAGATTCTAGGGAGGAGATTATGTTGGGAGAAATAAGCATGAGTAGTGGAGCATGTCATGATCCCAATCTCCCTAATTCCCTTAGTAGATAAAATGGTTTCTATGTATTGCTACAAGTGTCTAGTAAATAATGCTCATGTAGTAATGCGAAAGCAATAATATTCCACTTACTAGAAAGTTCATTTTCTACAATGTTTCTAAGAGGTCGATAGTACTATATAAGTAAGTAAAAGCATTGTGATGAGGTGTTAGAAACTTCTAGAAAGTTCATTTTCAAGATAGTACTATATGAATAAGTAGAAGCAATGTAATGAGATGTCTTGTGAAGTTATTTGTAATAGGAGCTTTACTGAATTTGAGGTGTATAAAATTTTGTATTATTTTAGTTATTTATTTGGTTATTTTGTAGTACAATGTGTCGTTTCTGTAGTAGGCTAAAATCTATTATTTCTACTCTATATCTTTCAAATTACTAATAAATAATACCACACAACATTTAATGATACATGTTGTGAATTGTTTTACAAAATATGACATGAAAAAAGTAAAAGTGAATATGCAAAAATGAAGATATAGTTAATGTCATGGATAACAAGGGAGATGGATAGAAGTTGAACCTTTAATAATATACATTGTGAAGAAATTTGAAAAATTCGGATATGAAAGAGCAAGAGTGAATATGATATAGTTATTGGGCCCAAAGACACTCTACATGTGTCATTTAAAAAAAATTAAGAAGAGAAAAATAATTATATGTCCCCACACACATATATAACAATTGAAAGTAAAAAAAATTCCGTTATGCCAAAAGACACTTTCTACAACTAATTATGAAGAATTTGTGTAATTCCTTTCATGCTTAATATGGGGTTGACACATGGAATTTAAAAAATATTTTAATATCTAGATTAAGTAAAATAATTTTATATCAACTTTATATAGAGAGAGAAATTGAAAGTAAATTTATTTGTATTCTATGCATATGTGCTTTCTACTTCTGCATATGAGGAAGATGTGTAATTCTTTCAATACTTAATATGGAGTTAACACATGTCATTTCAAAAATATTAGTAACATGTAAAATATTTTAATATTTCAATATCAACTTTATATATATATATATATATATTTAACACAATTGAAAGTAAAAAATTCTTATAGTTAAAACATTTGGCTGGTAGGTTGAGTATGAGAGACATGTGCAATTCCTTTCGTGTTCAACATGGAGTTGAAAAGTGGCATATGTGTGTGTGTGTGTGTCCATTATATGTAGCTTGGGTGGTTGGGAGGAATGATTGCTACCCTCCCCACCCAGGGTCAAATCCTTAGAGTGACATGTGCTGCTCTTTAATGAGTCTATAAGATGCTCTTGTTGTTGAGCCCCCAATACTCAAAAAGTGCTCAGCCACCTCATGTTCTCTCACGATTTCGAGGAGGTTTTTCGTGGATGTACCCCAGTACTCCGAAAATGCTCAGACACCTCATGTTCTCTCACATGAATTTCAAAGAGGTTTTATGTGGATGTAGCAACCAACAAATATCCATGTTAACTCTAGATCTATCATGCATCAAGAGGCATCACAAATCCTTCGAGATGCAAACTTTTTTAAGTTTTGTACTCTAAAAAATGTTTGAATCTAGAAGCATTTGATGCCTATTGACACATGATAAATGTAGAGTTAAGATGGATCTATGTTGATTCCTAAGAATAATAAAATAAATAAGGAGAAGTGAAATAATTGTAAACATTATTGATTAACTCCATGCAATGTATCGTCACTTAAATATTACTATTTATTATTAAAGTGAGTAGAAATTTAGAAGTGATAAGTAAGATTTATCATATGAAACAAAAAATTTAAAGAACAAGATCATTAATGTTGTTGAGTTTTTTTATATAGACATAATGTCTTCGCTGAAAATTTATCAACCAAAGTTCTATGTAAGAAAATGTTTAATGACTAAAAATCATGATATATGGAGTTAAATTTATAAGTTTAAAGATGAATATGACAATATTCCACACTGACTATGACATATTGAATTAAACCCACAAGTGTAAGGAGCGCAAGTTGAATATAGATAATTCAAAAAGATTTACAAACTTTATTATGAATCGATACTTTATTTTTGGAATATGATTACAAAGTATTTTAAACAAGGGTTGCATGGTAGCTTAGTCCCTGCCAAGTAGATTTGGAAATGATGTTGGATTTCTGAGAGGGGGGGTGAATTAGTAATAGCTTAATTATAATCCTTTTTCTTCAAATGTTATATCAATGTAGAATTATTATCTAATAATGAGTAGTAAGAAATAAATAATCACACACATACACAATACACTAGTGTTTTACGTGTAAACCCAAATCGGGAGAAAACCACAGAATGCTTTTGCTTATGTCTTGAAGAATTACATTCATTGGAGGCACCAACTTCCTTCATTTTCCAGCTACAACTAGAAGGAGGCTCCAACCCCCTAGTTTCTCAGGCTACAACCTGAGGGAAGCTCCAACTCCCCAATTCTCTGGTTACAATCAGAAGGAGGCTACAACCCCCTATGTTCTCCGGCTACAACTGGAAGGTGGCTACAACCACCTATCCTTGCCTCGTCCTGCCACCCTGAAGTAGAAGTAGAATGATGGAACTAATGTCACACTATCACTGTGAGATATACCGTTGTAAACCTTAGAAAGCACCATTGAAAGAATTTATCCTTCCTTGCATTTCGGCCTTCTTTTCTTCACATTGCCTCAAAATTTTGGCTTAGATATCCTTGGTTACCTCAGACACCTATAGATATTCAATATGCTCAAGTGTGATTAAAATGAGAGATCCTTTCATCTTATTTGTACTCTCCAAGTAGCTTCCTTAAAAACATCTTCTAGGTCACTTGGCCCCACTTTCCTTATTTTAGGGTTAACCCACTTCTAATTTCTCCATTAAATTTATTATTGAAATAATTTATTTTGTATTCAATTTGAATTATAATACACTCATTACTTCACTTTATTATTTACCTTTTAAAAAATCTTAAACCACTTTGACTACTTTGACCTTTTGGGGCTTCTAGATGACATATGAGGGTCCTCGAACTTCGTAAGGCCATAACTCTCAAACTGTGAGGAGTTATGTGACGTTCCACATACCACCAGAAATGGCATGACATGTAATATCCATATAGAATATTATTATCTAAAAATATATCATAACTCATACTATTATCCATCAAACAAACTTGGGTCCATTACCTAAACCCGGGGTCTCCAACTTCTCGTGGCCATAACTCTATAACCGTGAGGAGTTATGTAATGTTCTACATACCACTAGAAATGGCATGACAAGCACTATCCATATAGGATAGTTTCCCTGACAAGATCACTATCGTTCATCTCATTATTCCAAAATTAAGCATGGGTTCTCTTACTCTGCAAAGCGTCCTCCTGTGAGGGATTTCACCATAAGGGGACCACTTTGGAGTTCATCCATATTTACTTCTTATCAACCATGAAAAAACAATAATGAGTCATATTTACATCAAACAATATTGTTTCCATTACCCAGACCTTTGTGCTATGGGGATTTCTTCAAGGGTTGACATCAATGACCACCAACCTTAATCAACAATCTCCCCCTTTGGCATTGATGGAAACACTCTAATGCAATACTGAAATAATATCACTCATGCTCCCCCTGGAACCCTGCCTCTATATTTTGCATCTAATAAATCTCTCCTCCTTTTTCATCAATGCCAAAGGTATATTTACATCTAGGGCTGCTCCCCCTGACTGAATTGTCCTCTTATGGTGCTTCCTCATGTACATCTAAGACATATAAGATAAGCATTCAAAAAACATTCAAAAAGTATTTATTTTGGAGTAGAAATAACTCCAAGTCTTTAGCGAAGATATTCAAAGGCTTCCCGTGGAAGTGGTTTTGTAAAGATGTCTGCCACTTGTTCTTTTGTGCCCACATACTCAACTCTGATGTTCTTTTCTGCAACATGTTCCTGTAGAAAGTGATACTTGATTGGAATGTGCTTCATCTTGGA
The DNA here is from genome assembly GCA_009831015.1 of Picea engelmannii. Lineage (NCBI taxonomy): Eukaryota > Viridiplantae > Streptophyta > Pinopsida > Pinales > Pinaceae > Picea > Picea engelmannii. Next base: position 732,119 of record ML781969.1, on the reverse strand, counting down.
GTATATCACTGGGTTTTTTGAGATACTGATGGCACTTGTATTATCACAATATATTGGAATGGGATCATCATACTCAACCTGTATATCTGTCAAAGTTTTTTTCATCTAAAGAACCTGTGTACAACATGTTGTTGCTGCAATATACTCTGCCTCGGCTATAGATAGAGATATTGATGATTGTTTCTTGTTCAACCATGGTACTAAATACTCACCCAAGTAGAACGTTGCTCCACTGGTGCTTCGTCGGTCATCAATACAACCTGCCCAATCTGCATCTATGTAGGAAATTAGTGATAGATCCTTTCCTTTTGGATACCATAACCCAAACTCTTATGTTCCTTTGAGATATCTGAAAATCCTCTTCACTGCTAATACATGTGATTCCTTTGGTGCTGCTTGAAATTGTGCCACCTGTCCAACTACTTTCATTACATCTGGTCTAGATGTTGTCACATACAATAGTTTGACAATCATTGACCTGTATTGCCTTTGATCTATAGACTTTGAATCATCATCTTTTCTCAACTTGCAACTGGTTTGCATGGGAGTGACAACTGGTTTGCAATCTTCCATTCTGAACCTCTTTAGAATTTCTCTGATATACTTGGTTTGAGAAATAAAAATTCATTGGTTGCTTTGACGTATCTGAAGTCCCAGAAAGAAGGATAATTCTCCAAGTAGTGACATTTCAAATTCTTTCTGCATATCTTTTGCAAATTTTTGGCTTAACCTGTCATCATCACTACCAAAAATAATATAATCAACATAAACTTCAATTAATAAAATATTACCTTGACTTACCTTGATGTAGAGGTTGTTGTCTGCACTTCCTTTTCTGAACCCTGTATGCTGCAGATACTTATCCAGTCTGGAGTACCATGCTCTAGGAGCCTATTTTAGACCATACAAGGCCTTCGTTAATTTACATACATAATTTGTGTTCTCTAAAAACTGAAATCCTTCTGGTTGTTCAATGTAGACTTCTTCTTCAAGTTCCACATTCATAAAAGTTGATTTTACGTCCATCTAATATACTTTGAAATTTTTGGAGCATGCATAAGCTAAAAGCAAATGGATTGCTTCCATTTTGGAAACTGGGGAAAATGTCTCTTCAAAGTCGATTCCTTCAATCTGAGCATATCCTTTACATACCAATCTAGCTTTGTTCCTTGTAACCTGTCCATCTTCATTCAATTTATTCCTGAAAACCCATTTTTTGTCGATCACATTCTTATTTTTTGGTCTTGGAACTTATTCCCAAGTGTCATTTTTCTCTATTTGATCCAATTCTTCATCCATGGCCTTATTCCAAAATTCATCCTTGTAGGTTTCTTCAAAATAGTTTGGTTCAATTGTAGATAAGAGTGCTAGGTGTGTTTGTTCTGGTGAACGGATTTTTCTTCTAGTCTCAACTCCTGCATCTTTGTTTCCAATAATCTAATCTGAAGGATGATTCTTCTGTACTCATTTGCTAGGTGTCTTTGGAGATACTTGCTAAACTTGCTCTTCTGTTTCTGTCAGATTCTCTTCATCTTCATCTTCCTCTTCTACTTCTTTTTCATCTTCTTCTTCGAAAAGTTGTTCCATTGATTTGTTTTCTTCTTCCTTTGATTCTGGTCTGCTTGTTTCATCAATTGTTATGTTGATGCTTTCCACAACTTTTTTTAATCTTGTATTGTAACACTTGTATTCTTTCCTTTTACTTGAGTAACCAACAAGTATCCTTTGTCCACACAAGAGTCAAACTTTCCCATTCTTCCATCTTCTCTTTTGATGTAGCATTTGCTTCCAAAAACTCTGAAGTGCTTCACATTTGTTGGTCTTCCTTTCCATAGCTCGTAGGGAGTTTTATCAGTGTTATTTATGAGCATTACTCTGTTTTGAATTTGAATTGTTGTATGCACTGCCTGTGTCCAAAAAATATCTATCAACTTTGAATCCATTATCATTGTTTGAGCCATTTCTTGTATCGTCTTATTCTTTCTTTCAACAACTCCATTCTATTGAGGTGTCCTAGCGACGGAATTACCTTTTTATTCCATGATTATTGCAGTAGTCCATCTATTCCTTTGAGGTGAATTCTCCTCCATTATCCGATCTTAAGCATTTGATTCTTGAATCCATTTCATTTTCAACCATTTCCTTGTAGATCTTGAAGTTTTCAAAAGATTTTGACTTGTTCTTGAGAAAGCAAACTGTAGTCATTCTTATATAATCATCAACTAATAACATAAAGTATCTCTCACCTTTTAAGCCTTTTGTTGTAGTTGGTCCAACTAGATTAGTATGCACAATTTCCAGTGGTTTTGTTGTTGAATATTCCTTTGATTTGAACCTGGTCT